>JAODUI010000003.1:5346597-5370355 GCA_027563995.1 Papilio gigon
TATTTTATTTTCTAGACTATGTTCTACGTCTATATTATAAAATGCCAATAGACTAGTAGTTAAAGGTAGAGACTATCGTACGGTCGTGTCGAATCCCACCATTCTACTAATGTGAACCATATCTATTATATTTTATTTTAATCAGAAAGACGTAATACTATAATTTACTTAATCAAGTCACTTAAGTTACTGTTCTAGATAAAAATCTAGAATTGGACTATACGTAGGATGCAAGTTTTGAAACGCCAATAGCCTAATGGTTATGTCTACTGACTACCCGTCGCGGTCGTGTCGAATCCAACAATTCGACTGTTGTGAATCATATCCTAACACAAGCTTATTAAAGCTTACGAGGAAAAGTTACAAGAAATGTTAGAAAATTAGCAAAAATCTAGTGATATTAAAAAAAATGCTACATTTTAACAAGGTTAATATGTTCTGGACGTATACAACAAAGAAACCAATAGTGTAATGGTTAAAGGTACAGATTTCGGTCGTAGTTTCGAATCCCGCTATTCGACTATTGGAAATATCCTAATACAAGTCTAAAGCTTATTTGGATGTACAAGAAACATTAGTTATATATCAAAAACCTAGTAATCTTTTAAAACATGGTAGGTAATGTAAGTTGAACTGCTTCATCATATATATTTACTTTACAGAGAATTATATAAGTAAATCTAGTTTATATAATACTTCATTTTATTTCGAACTGTATTGTCATTATTTTGTATAAAAATCTAGTTAGAAGTATGACTGAATTATATCAAATAAATGGCTAAAAATATATCCAATTTTATTTAAGTTATCTAACACATTAAATGCTACAGATCCAGCAAGTTTTAGATACAAAAATGGCAGCATTTAAGGTGTTAAGTTTATACGATCTGTGATATAATTCAAGGTCATTAGATAGTGCTTTATGCTTTAAAAGTATTTGCTTGATAAAGTTTTAAAAGTAAATTTAAATGTGTATATAATTTTTTGTATATGCATGAAATTCGAGGTTACATTTGTAAGGGAAGTCGGTTGCGTATTGTAAGTTATATAATTCCAAACATAAATAATACCTTAAAAGAATACAAAATTGAAAAATGTATTAATCTTTATTTTTTTCCATATTTTATCTCTCACAATTAAAATTAAAATATCCCACCAGCACCACTTGTTATTTAAATTGAAAACCATAAAATACAATTGAAAAAATATTTAAATATTTATAATAAAAATAAACCATAATCCATATTTTGTGTCTAACAGCACAACCTGAGCTTGAATAAATTCCTAACCGCACTGCATTCAACGCATACACGTAAAAATTAAAAAAAATATGTACCGTATTTGGTAACATTATTATTTCCACAGGGCAACACTACCACTGACAGCGGAGACAGCGAACATGGCGCAGGGCAACTCTGGGCTATCTGTTCACGACCAACATTTGTCACAATGCATACAATTAAAGCAGAACTATCTAAACAGTTCATCTACCAATATATACCAGAGTTTAGCTTCCAACTTCCAAAGTCCGATCGCAGCGTCCAGTATATCTATAGACGATCCATTGTGTAGGAAAGCTGGGGAGACAGATATCATGTTCGCAGATCAACCGGAAAACGATGCAGCGCAAGTTAGGAACGCTAACTGTGAATGTGGACAATGTCCTAAACCGGAGCCCAGGGCGAATAACACGTTGAGCGACCTGCAGAGATCGGTCGCCTCGAAGTGTTCTTGTGACGCGTGCAACTCCAACGGCGACATACTAAGTTACTATCGGAATTGTTCCAATAAAAATCAAGAGTCGGGTATAGTTTACTGCGACAATTGTAAAAAACAAAAGATATCGGTATCCAATTTCAGAGCGTTACAGATAGCCAATCGTCTGAGGATATCAGAAACAGACAAGTTAGAGAACGGGACGACATCCGATGAAGATTTATGTAGGAAAATCGATATCAGTTTGAACATGGATGAGAAAAATTATGAACATAGGAAGAGACATAATAGGCACAAGTCGGATACAGTCACTGCCGGAATCGATCTGAGTCAGTTCTGTCAGTGCGAGTTGGAGAAGAGAAAGACTTCGTCTGTAGATGAGATATTCAAGATGGTGGAAGAAGTTAGAGATGGGAAAGAATTGACGGATGAAGAAATGAAGATCAGTCAACGGCAACGAAGTTTATCTGATAGTCAGAGAGATAAGGCTAAAGTTGACGGCGAAGGTAATAATTTCTTTTTAAAAAAACAGTTTATGAAATACTCTAAAACCGTGCAAAACAAAAAAAAATCGTATATTTCTCATGTCTTAGCAACAAATAAAAAAACACAGGTTTTATTCTAGTAGTATGTATTTTTATAAAATATGTAATTCAGTAATGTGTCGTGCAGCAGGCAGCGTGTCGGTGCCGCCGGTGCCGCCGCGGAGGGCTCGCTCGCGGCGCACGCGCACGCCGCCGCGCCCCGCCCCCAACGGCCTGCCGCCCACGCCCAAAGTACATATGGGAGCTTGCTTCTCTAAGGTAACAATACTTTATTTAAAACTAGCTGTCCCACCCGACTTCGTCCAGAATAAAAAAAATTCTATCTCTGTGCCAAATTTAAACTAGATCCGCTGGGTGGTTTTGGAACTACATGCCAACAAATTAAACTTTCGCAGTTATATTAGTAAGATATATAAGTGGGTGGGTACGGGGTTCATTGTTGGTAACACAATGTATTAAAAGTAGTAAGTAAATACACATGGCAATACTGACCTAAATTTAAACCGAGCTATCATATAGAATTCATATGAGATGTATAACTATATAGAAATAAGATTTTATGATGTATAAATAATAATAATAATTCATTTAATCCATTTCAAAACATTACAACAATGAAAGAACCAAACATGAGATAATAAACAAATAGAAAAAAAAGAAATCAAAAATAAAAAAGTCTACAAAAAAACAAAAAAAACGCAAATAGCTACGTCGCTGTGTGCTGCAATGCCGAAAAGATTAGGCCTTTGTTCAGCCAAAGCATAAAGATGGGATTAAAATACGTTCCCTTTGAGAGTATCCACAATGAGAATTAATCCGGACCGTGAAAATGTCACTCGTTTAGCTAACAAGGTGAGACAGTTACCTGAATATGACGTAAAATTTATCCTCGACTTTAAATAAAGAAAAGAATATTATGCTTTTTGCAAAAAAATCAACGGTACGTCATCTTAGAGGCGTAGTGGACAAAAATTGAATCTTTTGTATGCCTTTAAGACGCACTTTACATTTCATCAAATCTTATTAACATTGGCTATATAAAAATGCACTTTATTATTAACAGAGCAAGATGTTATATTGCGTATACATAGTTAATTCGCAGGTAAAACGACATATTTATATTACAAAATCCAATTTTCTGCTGACATCTCATCTGTCGACTTTAAACTTTGCGGACTGGACCGCTGTCGACTTGGTTTTACGGTCATTCTTCACACATCGTCGTTTATTAAAATCTTATATTAAAATTAATGTATTTCTTAAGGTTTACTGATAAATGATAAATGTGAACGCGTACAGTGCGGCTACCGTCGGCTTTAATGAACTACCTTCTAGTACTACAATAAATGGAGAATATAATTTTAATGAATACCCTCAATCTTTGCATTAGATACCTTAATTGAAGACAGCATTCGTAACGCCCTCTATCAACTTCAACTTTTCGACATTACTCCCTTGTTAATCATGTCACCTTTCACGCAAAACATCCATCTTTTAGCCTATATCTGTCTTATAATTTAATTATTATTACTTTAAAAAGCGAAATAAAAAAATAAACGTTAATTACTTTTACAATGGGTGAGATTTGCTCTTTTGAGATACACGTATATTATTGTAAAATCCTATTTATTAAGAAACCATGATAACTCAAGCTTCCGGTTCAGAGAGGGCAACATAATTAAAATGATATCATTACCTAATAAAGTGTTTTAAGACAAAAGATCTGTTAATCGATTAAAGCGGTCCCGTTATGTTTCTCTACACCCATTGACGTATGTTGCCTGCCTAACGGTACATTTATTTATTACGCCATAACTCACATAAAACTAAGCTCCCAGTGTGGCGATAGCATCTCGAATTCCTAGTGACCGCTGACGGCTGCCGACCGCTTTTAGGAATGCATCAAAGCCGCTTAACTTAAAGGTTAACGAGACTGTTTTTCTTTGCTACAGAAAAATATCTCAAATTTATGTCGAAGTTTTTTTAACATTTTATTTCACTTTTGTAGCCAGCTTAAAGACTAACGTTTTGATAATCTTACTTACAATGTGGCGGTCGTAAGGTTTATAAGAAAACTTCAAATATTTATTACAGAAAGTTTTAATGAAGAAGCAATATTTCTTTTGTTTGTTACAGTTAACATTGTAACTAACCTTTGAAGCGTTATATTTAAATTCATATAAAGACGTACGCTAAATAGAAAACGAATCAAAACCGATAACATTCTATGCTACGCAATTTTATTTTATAATCATAATTTCTTAATAAAATCTCGATCGCTTAACTGGTTGATTCTTCAAACAATATCAAGTGAATATAAGACTTAAAGTAAATATTGTAAGAGTGTAGAAGGCATCTGCACTTAGCCACATAATTTACAATTTACGGTATCTTAAAAGTCTGTTATGAAGTTCGTATGGCGGCTATAAAGTGATAATTCTAGCTAAATATATTGCGAACTATGGTAACCGAGCTGGATTGTTTATGATCCTCGACGGAGCCGTTCATATTGTAACATTATATCAGTTCTGTAAAACAAAACATGTAAGCTAAAGCGGAGAAGATTTTTTTTGCAAGTCGTTTATCTTTAAGATATTATGCTTTTTGTTTTTTTTTAATCATAAATATTAGTATCAAGACACAGTGGAAATCGGCGTAGGCAAAAATACTAACAACTCACATTGCAAATAAAATTATTTGAGAATAAATAATTAAGACAATACCATAACATATTAGAAAAAACATTTTACTTTAAACAACATCAAGATCAATTACAAGAAGTACCAGTAATTAAATAAAAATGACATTTCTACAAATCTATTATCATCCTCATCAATCTTTGTTTGCCCACAGGTGGACATTGGCCTTTACCAATGCCTTCCACAGTCCTCCGCCTTCCGTATCCAACGTCCACAACACATTTACCGTCCAATCAAAATCTGTCGTTCTTTTGTTAATACAATTTACTATTAACCATACTGATGCCTTCACAAATTGTAATAATCATCATTCTTCCGAAATCAAACATGTTCGTATTTTGTAACTCAATGATTTAAAGACATCTTCCGTGATAGACATTTGTGTGTGATTCCAGTCGGGTCGCATCGTCGCCTGCTCCCAACAACCGGCTCCTTTGACGTTCAATTACAATCTTCTTATTACTCTATAGCCTTGTACGTTCGGATTAAGCTAAAAGGCTGTTATGTAGACACGGACCAACTTAATTCGGGTGTCACTGTTGATCGAGGAAAGCTTAGCGAGAGACATAAATTTCTTAATCTTTTTTTTTTTAATATCGCTTTGCTAGACATCATCTTATAGTACGTACACGTCTTTCATACGAAAGGATTTAACTGCTAATTAATTATTTCTTTTACATATACAAATAGATTCCTTAATATCTATGTAACATATATAATATATAATATATAATATATAATCTTTGTAGCCCTCAAAAAGCAATACATTCCTACTAATAATAACATATTAATAATAAACAAATGTAATCTACCGTTAGCACTGGTACGATAGACTAGAGGTTAAACTGTACTGTACTCACTATACTGGACTATAATTATAATAACACAACGTGACCATCAGCAAGAGGTCTTGACATTATACTCGTCAGGAATCCAAGAGCGTCACATCCCAAGCGCATCTGCGTTTTACAATCAAAGTCAAAAGGCAACCATATCCATATCTTTTCTGCAATAATCTTACATTTTCGCCACATCGGAATTGAGACCGATAACACAAACATTCTCAAAATGTTATGATCAAATTCGCAATACTTAAAAGATCAATTGTATCAAGTCGATTCCCTCCAATCTGGCGTTCCAAAAACAAGCGTCCCCTCTCTTAAAAAGTTCCCGATAAACATATGCTGCGAAGATACACTCAGCATACAAATACGGTATAAGAATACAATAACGCGTGTTGCAGGCGTAAATACAGTTATGGGTTCGGCGCGGATACTCCCGGTTCCCGTATCTATCAGTAATACATCCCGTAGGAAGACGTGATGAGAATGGTGAGGGATTTAGCAAAATAAGGCGCGACGAGGGAGATGCGTCGCGCATAATCTTCCTCCCTCTGTATACTATACAACGTGTTTTACATATGCTATCAACGACAAGGGTTTTGTATGCACTAGAACCATATTAGTTAAAGTATCTATTTACATTAAGCGGCAATATCCTATTGGTTAAGGTTATGGATTTCCGATCATCTGGTAGAGAGATTGAATTCCGCCATACGACTATTGACGTGAACCATATCATAGCACAAGCTTAGAGCTTAGTTGGAGTGTTAAAAGAAATATTTATAAATTAGCAAAAAAACTGCTAACATTTTATTAAAAAATAACATTGAAGTCCAGAACTGTTATACCTAATTAAAGAAACGGGTTGTATAAAATTATACTGAAATCGACATTTTCCCCGTTACTTCACAAATCGTTTTTTAGATATTATCTTTAGTACTAAGATAAATTGCATTAAAACAATTAACAATTGCAATATTCATATTACAAGTTATAAACCACTAATATATTAAAAAAAAATTGTCCCGTCACCGAACGATATCCTGTTACTAGTGTTCAGAATGCCATAAACAAAGCCACTACCCGTCTACCAAGGAATAATTATGCGAATATTACCAACGAACAGTGCAACCGACCTCACGTACCGCCGGTGTCTTTCCGGATTATTTATTGCCGTTTTATCTTACAGCAACCGTTCGAGATAAAAGAAAAGAAATGTCAGGGGACCCAGATCGCGATTATCACGATGCAATCATTGCAGCGTCCTCTGATACACTTAGTTATTATCTCGACAACAACATGCATTGCTGGTTTCACTCCACATGCAAAATTTAAAATCATTTCTAAACAGCAATGTATCATTAACTAAATGATAGAGTCATTTATAAAGAGTTAAGGGTGCAAGGTTTGCGGTGAAACAAATACGCATTGAAAACTTATGCCTACCTTTAGAACATGGTATTAGTAGTCAGTCATTGACGGCTAAGAAAGGCTTGTGTGTGCTCATGTTCAGTAGAGGACAGCCGCGGTCATTGTATAGAAAAGGGTCCCTTTAATTAGCACTTGTAGAGCAAGATTACCAACTGGCCATGTCAAGTTTGCTGGACGTGTAAATGAGATTGCGAATAGTGATGGTACAACATTACTAAGAGCGTTTAAGGTTATTTGTTATTTTAGTAGGAATGAATTAATATGCAATAAAAGTACTAATGTAAAACACCAAAGTATAGTTTCAAACAAAGAAACACAATGTAAACAAGTTAGGTTTCTGTACTATTAACATGTGTAACAAGTTTATATATCGTTTTTAAAGATTTTTAAATACGTGCATATTAACTATAGTCCTTGTACCGAACAGTTTAATTTAAAAAGCAGCGCCAAATAAGTGCATGAGCCTGCCAAATACACAGGAACACCTGGGACGTCAAAAACGGGCCAACTGGTGCCGGTCGACGCGGCGCGGGCCAACGCAATCCAACTTTTAAATTAACTGCCTCGCCTAATGATGTCAAAGCGCATTAAACTAGCATAAAAGTTGAAATTCATGGAAGCGTGTACTAAAGATCACGTTTATGAAATATTAAGTCTGGGGACCTATCTGCGGGGGATCTCGGCCGGGGGGATACAGGTGCGGCGCGAGCGCCCAGCGCCCAGCGCCCACACGTGGGCCTTCGAAACAATTATCATTCCGAGCGCTTGCGAAACATGACTCGTCACTATCTGTCCGTCCATCATCACGACTCCACGATTTACATATAATGACTATTCAACAATAAACAACGAAAACGCAACGCCCGCCTCGATCTTCACTTACAACATTATTTCGTTTTACTCTTATCAGACGTACTTACAATGTTGTTAATGTTATTACATATAGTACCGAGCTTCCACTTAAACATACGTCATGGTCGACGACAAAGGAATAGCTAGGACGAATAATTCTCTATCTAAGTCTACGAGCTTGTTTTAGTTGTAAGAGGTTTATGTAATTATTCTAGCAATTGAAAGCTTAACAATTAATTAACATTAACACTTTATCTGCGGTATCAATTTTTGTATACTTCCCGTCCTTGCTATACGAGGTTATCGACTCGCTCCGTGACTATTAGTACGACACGCGGTCCATTAGACCCCACCTTCTAAAACAAAGTTATGCCATTCGTACCACAGAAAAGTACACGTTTTTCTTTACCGCACCACAGGGAAGTTGCTTTAGTGAGGATTTAGACCTCGCTTCACAGCGAACTTGTTAAGGACTATGCAATCATCTAAAGGTTGCAGTAAAATATCTCCCCTATATTAGGCGGTGAGTAGACCATAGTCAAATGTCAAAAGTGTATTTCAACATCAATTAACGTGTCAACTCAATGTTAACTCGTTCATTTCCAAAGTAATACTAATAACTTAAAAGTTGAAAAGAAAATAAGTTCATAAATATTGCGAGAAGCTACTTAAATCTTTGAACTTACCAACTTTAATTTGTAAACCATTACAAGATGTCATAAGTACCAACAAGTTAGATATTTTACGTTCCTACATCAAACTAACACCGGCCGGTAAAGCAGTCGTGAGTGACAATCCAACGGAAAGAAATAAAACCCTCGAGTGACGGCTAAGTGTCGAACCATCTCCTTAAGGAAGGCTTAAGGCCTTAGAAATAAATTAACTTTGACCCCACAATGAACGTTGTAAACATGAAAACCAAAATTTACGACACCTCACTACTTACATTGTTTCAAAATGTTTAAATATTTGCACTTTACTTTTGTTCACAATATTTAAAACTAACATAACTCAAAAAGTGTAGTGGAAATATTTTAAAACAGTCTATGAATGTCAAAATATCTACATGCTCATGGGTGCTTGCCAAGTCTCGGATGAGGATAGAGCGAGGTGGAGAAGACGGACACGGAAGGCTGACTCTACCAGCCTTTGGATACAAACTAGGAAGAGGAGATTCTATGAATGTCAAAAATTTCATCTCATCATCATCATCAGCCTTTATCTACCTTTCAAAGTGCCTTCCACAGTATGAGGACTTATTTAAAAAAAAATATTTCAACATAAACGTATTCTTGTCTTCACTAATTCAGTTTTCAAGCTAATAAGAAAGTTATGAAATGAGATTAATTTTTAATTACGAAAGTAAGTCACAATTTCCTCATTATAAAAAGCCTATTACATTTTTATTAAAAAAAAACATAATTAAATTATGGAAGCGGCTAAAATACAGACGACGTATTTACGTTCTCATCCAAAAGTATAATTATAATGTTAAATTGATTTAATGAAAAAGGAACTTGCTACTTAGAAACATTAGCAGTTGGAAAACGTATAAAATTGTTTCTTGAATTCTAAGATCCGAACTTTAAAAAAATATTAATAACCAAATAGTAATAATACATTTAAATTGATATTTCAATAGTTTACAATTGAATAAATTAATTCAGAATATTGTTCTTTAATCAAATTAATTATTAACGTAATATTTTTTTTTTTTATATAAATTCAGTAGTCATTATTGAGAAGTGAATCGATTCTTTGTATCGTTATACAAGAGCTGGCTTTTTTAAACGGCTATAAATAATGTATCTTATTATAAAATCGATTCTTACAAATATTTATGTTTAAAGCAATTTCTATGCTCGATCGATTTGTCCCCTGAACGAAATGCGCCTACGGTGATATTCTCAATATGAGGTGGTGTCAATTGATCAATAAAAAACATTTCTGTTTGAATATAAATTAATCTTTAAAATAATTTGGAAAACATTCAAGAATTCTATTAAACCCTACATTTTATTCCTTTATGTTCTAACGTTACTATAATAAGAAAAAAGACAACTATTAATAATTATAATATCCGGTTTCAATTAGTATATAAAAGATTTATTTTCTAACATACAGAAGCTTTTAGTAATACTTGTTAGAGCAAAAGAATGTTTCAATACACGAACCCTTTTTAACACGGAACAAATTACCTTAATAATGTTTACATCAATACTCCAACATATGGTTAATTAGAGTTCCCAAATAACAAAAAAACGAGACGATGGCACATTGTTATAACAAGATGTAAAAAAATTAATTCGTCTCAACTTGATTTAATCTATTCTATCCCTTATTATCTACATGTTAGATACGGTTTTGGTATTTCATTAATAATCGTCACTTTTACCTGATGAGTAGTAAATTATTGTTTGAGTCACATCTACAAAGAGATTGTCATTTGTTACAATTTTTTTGTCAGTAAATTATGTATGATTTTAATAACTGATTCTATATTAGGAACTCCGACTGTTATATATACAAATGAATGTTACAATTCTCTACTTAAATAAAATCTCTCTTCCAGGTAGCATCATTAGGAACCCAGTTAAATCAATGAAGCAACAAGTTGAAGAAGGACGTCTCTTTATAAACAGATTTTATCAGAGCAGCGAAATCAGACGAAAGCGAGCAATCTCAAAGGCCGGCAACGCGTTTGTGGTTCTTCTAGCATTGCAGATATCTGGGCGTCGTCACTCTTGTGATCCCGCCTCCCGTTTGCCCTCTTCTCATATAAAAAATTATATCAAACATTTACATAAACAGATCAAATATTTATCAAAGCTTAATTGAAACCAGCTGTAGATTTAAAGATGAAGAACGAATTATTTAGAACTATAGTCGCTATCGGGCGGCAGGAAGCCTTTGGATGCGGAAAGCGGAGGACCGCACACTGTCAAAGGCATTGGGAAAGGCCTATGTGCAACAGTGGGCAGACAGGGGCTGTTGGTGATGATGATTATAATCGCTACACTCAGAGTCATTGTAATAGTTACTTGAACTGTCCCTTATTAGCCGATGGTATTTTATTCCATAGAAATTTTGCATAATAATGAAAATATTTCACGCATTAATGTCTAGGATTGGATACTGATCAGAGTGGCGGTCAAGCATTCAGATGCGTTGTAGAACTGTCTGCAATTACATAAAGCGAAGTTAAAAGCACACGGACTAGTGATCGGGTATCAAATGCGATTACGCACCGGGAGGTAACATTCGTGCGTGAATTACGGCACACAACGAACGGTCGGGATTATGCAATCCGCTATCCGAGAGGGGCGAATAACGCGATCTACAATGATAAATACATTCTAGATGTAGTAACCATTTAAATAAAAGTATCAATATGGACGGCCTTGTGTTCAATCATATCATAACTTTGAACAGTTACATTATGAAATGTTTTTGATCTAATATTAGTAATAATTTTTAACTTAGCATGATTTAAGGATTTTGCGTTAATCATACTATGGTTTGTTCTTATATATTATGTAACTTTTATATTGAATTAGTTGTCCCCGCGATTCTGTTCGCGCATAAACAAAAAACAGCTGTCTTTATCTAAACTGTGTTCTACGTCTGTTCCAAATTTCAGCAAGAACCATCTGGATGTTGTGAAGATAGATGTTTACAAGCATGCATCTATCTACACTTTTGCATTGTAATATTAATTAAGATTAATTACTTTTAAGTTACAAATTTATCAAGGTGCAGTAGCAAAGTGAGCGTGGGACGATCAAGTTACTGTCAAGTAACAACTCGCTTGACTTCTACGTCTGTGGAGAAATGTTCCTAGTCACAACTCCGCTCTTACTGAAACAAAGATTTTCTCACGCCGACTAAAAATGATGGATGATATACTCAACTTCTGTTACTCAAAGATTGTTTGATATTTTAAAAACTACATTGTTATTAAGAATGCTGGAAAGTGGTTGAAGTTAACTACAATCAATTTAAAAAAAAAAGAAAAATGTTCACAGAGAATAAAATAATCTCTTAGCTAGTAAAAACAGGTTATAATGGTCTGTTAAATTACACATAGGAAATATTAATATCCACATTCAATCTTATCACCTTCTTGTTTCTGTGCTGATCATTTCTTCACATAACATGCCTAGTTATGTTATAAATGTTGCCATTAAGGGATTTAAGTTTTGTTAGTTAGTTGATAGATCAAAACATCAAATGATATAACCCAATATGAGTCTCAATATCTACGTCGGGCATGGATTTAGAGAGCTCGGTCGCCTGACGGATTAGCGACGGCGTGTTATCACGTCCCTGCAGTTAGCACAAACCGCCCCGTTTGTTGTTTAGCCAATTTTAAACAGATCCAACGCGACGACAAAAACAAAACTATAAAAGTTTTCCAATACTAATAAAATATGAATGATTTTTATCAACTTTACTGGCGCAATATTGTTCGTCTGATTCTACAAATTCAAAATAAGTTTGTAATTTTTTATTACCAAAAGCTTAAAAAGATTATGATTGTTGTAAGAGGACTTTTTATTGCTACTTGATATTTTAAGAAGGTTACTATGTTTGTAACAGTATTCGAAATAAATTATGCCAACGACAATTATTGCAAATCATTCTTAAATAAGTTTATTATAATTATACTATAAACCACTTTTTAAATTGTTTAGAACACATACGGAATAACAGAACAATCCCAACTATGAACACAAAGAAGCAAGTACATTGAATCGCAGTGTAGTTGCGTCGGAAGCAGCTCCCACTTGCACGGGACCAGCAAGTCACGATAAGACCTGACTATTGTTTCTCAACCGTTCACTCAAAGTTACGCCACACTTAAGTGTCGTCCGGATAATCGATTTGGGGCGTAATAAAACGCTTAAGTGCAACTGTTTTGTCATTGAAGACGAATTGTTTTAGATTGATAAGTCCATAAACTTTGAACACAATTCAGCTGCAGACTATGTACCTCGTCTTGGTTTAAAAGCCATCGATTTTACTTTAACTAACTAAACATGAATGATGATACAACTGGGATGAATGTAAATTCTAATTAGATGAAGTTTATTCTCTTTACCTAGTTGTGCTATAGTTTTTTTCTTATTCGAATCCCAATAATAAATGTTACCTCATTATAATTATTAAAACTTTCGTGAGACATTACTCTATACTACTTATAATACTTAACTCCGAAACTAGTTGGTACTTACACCGATCTACACGTAAGTTAAGACACATGGTGGTGAGGTCAGCCTTGGGTGTCCGTCTTCACCTCGCTGCATCGTCGACATCCTGGTCCGACACGTGGCTGGCACCCTTGTCTCTGAGCAATACATCTTACCATCTCATCTTAGGTCTGCCACTGGAACTGCGACTGAGAAGGGAAAGATGCAGTGCCAGATTTCCAATACAGTTTGGCGATCTCCGTCTTACGTGTCCATACCACCGCAGTCTACTCTCCTGCATCTTGTCGACGATGTCGCACACACGGAGGCTACTTCTCACGTACTTTATTATAAGTAGTATAACATTACCTTATATACATTCTATTATATTTTCAATGCAAAGTTCTGGAGTGTGGGATATTCAAATATTCTTCATTATTCTTTTGTGACAGTGGTCATCACCATGATCTCTTAGTAAAAGATTAAGCCGTTTTCTTTTATTTATTTATTTTTGTAATGAAATCCATAAATAAATCGTAAGTTAAAAGTGTAAGTGGAGAAGTAAGTTTAAACTTATCAAAAAGACTACAACGAACATTATGTAAAACTAGAGGATTGAATAAGAAAATTTAAAGTAAGAAATTTACAACAAAGCACAGCAGTTGTTTAAGAGACACCAAGTACTAAGAAATTTCTATGAATAATTTACACTAACGTTGAATATTTAATGTGATACAAAGCGACATTGTGAAAATTCCTCCTTTATGACTATATTTAATGGACTCTGAATTCATTAATTGCAAATGATGTTCATAACTTCGTTTAATTTAAATATAATTATATTTGTTACCAACTAAAGGACGTAGTTTCAATCATCCTAGAATTGTCGAAGTCTATTATTCTCACATGTTAATAAGAACGTAATGAGATAAACAATAAGTACTTGAATAAAAATCAATTTGCACAATCACACCGACAAAATGCGTAACAGTAAAACAATCAACTATTCATTCCAAGTTGATCTTGACACGACCCACAAAAAACCTCACATTAACCGCTCCAAATATCAAACAAAATTACATACAACAAACCAAACGACGTCAATCAGAGCTGCTAATGGCGTACAAAGAGATGTTATCGGTAGCGGCGGTAAACGCAGTTGTCAGCGACACGGGGCCATTGAAAAATTATGAATTTGAAGCGGTAGCAACCGGTCGGCAGACAAATGACGGTCAGATAGCCGCGGACACCCGCAGCCGGCGCGGCCGCGCTAGAGTCACTCGCGCCTACACCAGCCACTCCTCCTCTCCTGATATTAATCATAATTTTCACTGACGTGGCCCGCTTCAACGTTTTTGATCACTGCCATTATCTCAAAGCGTTTCGAAAGCAATAGCTAGTTATACTGCAATAATAGTCTAAGTACAAAAAACTGTAATTATTTTACAAAACTAACTACCACATTAACGAAGTCACTCAGTGTGAATTTACTTAGAGAAATCTGAACTGAAGAATTGATTAAAAATTTTATAATTCTCGGGAACGTATTCATTGGATGTGGCGATCGTAAACAGGAAAAGTCAAAATAATAATAGATGTAAAATAATTTGATTTTCTATCAGGAACAATAAATTCTAAATCCTTACCTTAAATGTAAGACTAACACAATGATGACGAACGACTTAGGTTGTAAGTAAAATTGCACAAAACCTTTGCAAATAACTTAGTAGATATTTTCCTAAAGCAATAACCGTTACTCATCACAAACAGGATAATTGTCCCGGCCAATGTTATGCAATTGTGCTAACGCGTGGTTAGATGCGAGTCATTCGATTTTCAATCAAAACTTATTGAAGTCGTTCCTTCATCGATCAAGTAAAACGCGCGAACAGATCAAGTATGATTACAGATTCATCGTTGTATGTCAATGGTTCCGTATATAACTTATTAAATCAACGATTTATAAAAAAGGATCAAGTCTTCATAATTAATAATTCCGTTGTTGGAAAATCAAAACATTTTTTTGTGAAATCACGGTCACTCAGTACCATTACAAATAATAAATTATCCTTTCCTTCGGTTGGGTAATTATTGAAAATCTTCAAGCACAAAGCTTGTGCGACCACAATAACATTCGCATGTCCTGTAACAAAGATGATAAGTTATTATGAAAACAATTAGTCAGCATTGAAGCGCATTCAGATTGACAGTTGGATCGAGGCCAATCACGCCAATTTGTATTGGCTGCTTAACTTGAACGAGCGATGAGCAATGAAATATCTCGGGGAGTCTGCACGATGACTGTACGAACGCTCCGTCTCAGTCAAAGTCGTGGTCAATCTACGAACTGCTTTATAATGTTTTAGTAATATTTTTTATCGATTAGATTGCTCATTTACTAAAGAAAGTTATTGTTTTATAACCGATGAGTCTATAAACGTAAATATATGCATTTTGGATAATTGAAAGGGTTTGGCAAAATTCAAATAAATATCTACGTCTTTCCTTTGCTTTATTTTCATATCTTTTGTCCCCTTCTCGTGTAAAAAAATCTGGTTAAATAAATATTAAATTGATTAAATCGTAACGCTTTTACTTGTTTTCGAATCTCTACAAATTTCTGTAATAAATTGTCTCGGTAGTAATTCACGTAACTTTATTTCTAGATACGGTCCTTCAAACAAACGGCCGTTGTTGGCTTATCGATAGAACAACTCACGAAACTGGGGTGAAATAGCTAAATGAATCATTACTGTAATCTGTTCACAATATGTTTAGTGTTGGAAAGAGGATGTGATAAGATTCCCTTGTACCGCGGTACCCCGAAAGGAAACTTTGTTCTGTATAGATATGTTTGTTATTTTCGCATCAATAATATGTAATACTCTATTTACTTACGATTTCGTTTCATTATAGTACTATTTTACAATAGATAAAGAATAGCGACTGACAGAAGACGGCAGGACGACGTTGACGATCTCGGGTAGAAGGGCAAGACCCACTTTGGGTCGTTACTCCAGCGGAGTAAGTAAGTAAGTTACCATAATCAGAAATCAATTCTATGAAAACATCCACCATAGTCTATAAAACTTGTTTCCGTTCTAGTTATAATATTTTATCACTGTAGCTAAAATTTGTGTAATGCATTTGTCTTAGTTAATTTTATATCACGAATACATATCTTTATTCTTATACATATTGTATTGATGGATTCATAACAATGGTATCCAATTGTTTCACTTTACACACCTTATCCTGTCACTGGCAAACTTAATAAAAAAATTAAATAAAAAAAATCAATAACGATACAATGCAAGCAAAAATGATTATTAAATGTAATGTTGAAATTGTTCAACATAATTTCCGAAGCCAATCAAAACAGAGAACATACCATTCTACATTATCTATGGTATTTTTATTGCGGCAACGGGCCGTGTCGTTGTTTTGTTTTGTTCGTTTAAGACTCATCTGACACATTAAGTGCGCTAAAAGGTTCGGAATGCAGAACTCGGTTAGCTTGTGAATTGCAGGTGGCCAGGCGTACGCATGCGCTCGATGGAACTTTTACCAACCTTAAAAGCTTTATCTGTATGTAATAAAACTTGGAAATGCTTGACTTACAGGGTCAACATTGATACAATATATCTCAAAAAAACAGATAGGAATACTGTCTTAAATCGATCTCAGAAATATTTCACAGTGAATCATCTATTGTATTTATGCCGTTTAAATAAAAATTAAAGAGGGGCTGGGTAAATACCCAGACACTTTTTATACGTGGAGGGTAATATACTCAATAAAGCCTTACCGAAATTATTGACACCCTTAGCGCTAGATCCTAAGTGACCGATAAAAAAAATTATTTTTTATTAAATTAAAAAAAAAACTTTTTTTTTGCTTGGAAGTGTTTAAAGTTTTCCAGACACTGTGTGACAAAAAGATACATATTATGCCTAAAGTGTTAAATAATATATAAAAGAACAAATATGACATATCAATACTCTTAACAAAAGCAAATAAGTATATTCAAAACAGCAAGAATGAATACTTCGCAAGAAACGCAATCCTTTGATTCAGCGAAGGACACCTGTAAAGACTAGCCGGAGGTGGCGACTTGGCTGCGTTATATCGCACATACAAAAAGGCCGTACGCGGGGCGGTTCATATTTAATGACGTCATTAACAGCAAGATACAGGAGCCTCGCTCCGCCGCTGGCGAGTCTACTATCGCTTTGTCAAAGCCTGCACATTAGCTCGGCAGCTCGGCGTCTCGGTTTGTCTTTCAGCCATATTGTCTCTACAATATTGATAAGTCATGTAGGTGTGCGCGTGGGCTTCTTAGTGCCTACTCTCTCATTAATTAAGTGAATGCAGGTAGATGTAGTTAGAAAGTACAATGAGAGTTATCGTTTGTTTTCTTTTATTGGAAGAAACAAGCGATTTTTCTAAGTTAGTGATTGACTCTGATATTATATCCATTGTCGCTAACTCGATGTAATTAATTGGATGGATAGAACCTATGCTTGTATAGCATTGTATAGACTATTTTTTTTTATTCTTTGATACTTGTATGTAACATATTGCGTAATATTCGTTGGCATTAATAAGATTGCGTTCGACAAACTTTGACCTATTTATATTACACAATCATACATCATAAACTGCACTTCGTGTTTATCGAACCTTTTGTATTCAATTAGCCTTGCATTTAGATTGCTGATGCCATTCACGATGACAGTGGCAACGAGCGTGGTCAGCTGTCAAAATGTCCAAACAATCAACCAAAGGCACTTTTACCAAACTTACACCAAGCAATTTTTATTTAAACGATCGTAACATCGAATCATATGATGCAACATCCATTGCTGGTTGTGTTTGAACTAACAAAAATCTTGCTTTTCAAAAGCAGCAATGGAAGTAAATGCTAAGTTGATTGTAGATAAATGTCAAAATGATTTAAATATATGAGTAAATGTTGGGCCACATTGTTCAGTCTATTAAACTCTTTCAATGTGGGGTCAATTTGGGCAAGACGTGACCATATTATGTAACGAGCATTCTGATTCACAACCGCGGTGTGAATGTATTGATAATAAGATTCCCCTTTCGGAGATTTCAATATTTGACGGCGTCGCATTAGCAGTTACAACACGAAGGCCAAGAACTTCGCACTGATTGATCGTGTATTGTTGAATGTAGGAGCTAAAAAAAAATACAATCTATAAAGTTTGACACTAACCGCATCGATTGTCCTTTTATTTACGACATACAAAGAAAATAATAAAGGTAACATTCATAGTATAATGAAAATATGTCTTGATAAATTCTTTCTTCAATAGAATTTAAAGTCTATTGGGTACCAGACGTCGCCGGTATAGAACAATGGAAAGAAAAACCAACACAGGAATATGTTTAGTATAGTACAAGGTTGCTTATTTAGTTAGACATGTTTTATCAATTGCCCAACATGAATACGTAATGCATTACAGACGAATGATCGTCTGATTCGACAGCCTATCCGACAAAGATAGGTATCGGACATTACCACGGACCAGAACACGGTCCGCGGCATCCGAGACCGTACTTATACCAACTCGATTGAATCGAGTAATCAAAGCGCCATGTCAATATCGATTCAACAACATTGCTAGTACTATCTCGCGGACGATCGATATTTCTTACATTCGTATCTACAATTGTGTTAATCGTTTTGTTGAATAAACACCGCGCGTGCGTTCAATCAATTCTAAACCTTATTTTTAAACACAATAAAACTATAAAATGAAATTTTAAATTTTTCATATCTGTAAATTTAATCATGTTTATTCGTTTCTTTCGAGTTGATTCACTGTCAACATCAACACGGTCAATTCAGTGTCAAGCGTTTGCGGTTATAAACAAAAACTATACTGATTTTACGAGCTGAATATTTACAAGTTTTTTTTTAGGTACATGTACCTGAAGAATCTAAATATATTAGAAAGAAAGAAAGAAACACATCTATTGTCTCACATATTATAGAAAGACGTTAGACAAATATTTCAGACAAACAATTAAAAAATCAAAATGTCATCGCTGGTTTCAGCTGGCTCCTTTGCTCTTTAGAGCCTTGTGTGTGATGTGACGCAAATAATGCAAATGTGTAACGAAAAATATCTAACTCTGAAAAGATTCAGTTTCTTAACTAACCTAAATCTAGAATGATTACTATATTAACTAACAAAATAATAATGTAGCGTTGACTTTAAAAAATGCAAAAACAAAACTCCGATATAATAGATGGCGCTGTCTACGTAAGTTGGTAGGTACTGATCTTAAGATTTTTTTTTAATTTATTAAGGTAAAGCAATATTAGAACCATCAGTTAATAGACATTGTCCTATTTTAACAAATAAACACAGCAACAAAACCCTTGTTCTCCAATTACGTAACGCGAAGCCTGATTAATTATTCTATCAGAGTAGAGCGTAGTACGGATTTTGTAGCGCTGTCACAAAATTTAATCTAACGCACACGGCTTAATTTTAGGAATTCCAACAAATTCCTGTTAGAGACCAGCGAGGGCTGAACGCGTCGTTTTTCTAGCGGAAGTGATAACCGACAAAGTTGATTAAAATTTTGGATTTTATTAAAGTTTCGTAACGTTCGATGATAAAAAAATCTATAACTATAGCTGCTACATGCCCTCTATTGACCTCTCTCTGCAATCTATCGTATAGTTATATGTGAGCTGAGCAGAAATATTTCATAGAACAATACAACAATTTTTGCTATCATTATTGTATTGTTATAATTAAAATTGATTCTATCCCAATTCAAATTCATTTTCCCAGAATCTTTGTAAAAATCAATATCATCAACATTGTCATCACCTTATAGATGTCACCACTGAAGGACTCGGAGCTTACTCAAGTTACTGATGACTGGACTGTAGCCAACCACACTGGCCCAGAGCAAGTTAATTAACTTCACACATGTCTTGATATTTCATCATTGACTGATACAGGTTATATCATAATATTTTCCTTCGTCGTAGAAGCTGAGGATGGATACGACAATGATGTATGGAAGAGCACATATAGGCCGATCCTCCATAGGGAAAACGACAGATTGATGATCGTACGAAAATTTAAAATGCCAATCAACCGAAAACAAAATTAATTTCTACATTTATAACCTCACTTTAGTATTAAGCTACTCCGTAGTAGGTCAAGCGACGCACCACAAATTTGTAGAATATGCATATTGTGTATCGCTCAGACGTTGTGACTACACTGACGTTTAAGATTAGTTCTGTCTCCTTGTGCAGTCTGCACAAGATATATCACAATGCTGTCTACGACGCATATACAAGGCTTTACATCGTAACTGTAAAGGCTAACTTATATGTTGTCAGTTTCAGTATAAATCTTAGGCTAAATTGTTGCCAAATAACGTCACTAGAGCGTACCATCTTTCAACCACATCACCACTTAACATCTGGAGCAATCTTGGTCCGCTAATATCATCGTCATCAGCCCTTGTCTGCCCATCGCTGGATATAGGCCTTTCCTAATGTCTTTTACAGTATGCTGTCCTCCTTCCGCATCTAACGACTTCCCACTGTCCGTACTAAGTCGTCGGTCCACCTGGAGGAAGGACGCCTCACAATTTTGGTCCCCAGCACTATCTAGTTTTCGTAAAAAGTAACTAATAATATAATACTAAAAGTATCAAAACTAAACATTGATACCAATTAATCTAATTACTATGTAGTCGCAATATATTGCACAAATCATCCTATTATAGGTAATTATTTACGACGGTACAATTAATTAACGCAACAAGCTTGTTCACGGAGCTGAATTATCTAATACAAATTGTGCTCAACGTTGCGGAAAAATATCTCCTCCGACATATTATCTGTAAACATTATTAACGTGAGTTTCGACTGCCGAAACATCCACACAATTTTTTTTTGTTGATCTGCCAATTTCCTACCGCCTTTCGGTTTAAGAAAGTTGACAGCGTACCGCCGAGGGTAAAGTCAGGTAAAAGTGTATTGGCATTTCAGTTTTCAACGGAGACAATAATTACGTCACCATTGTTTATTCTATATTTTTTGTACGAATTTAATTACAATGGAAACCCACTATTAGATTTGTTTAGACTTTGAGTTGATTGAATACAAAAGTGATTAGATGGGCGATGATAAATTACGCGTAATTAAATGATTCATTTATCTTACTTCTTACTTCTTACTGCAGTATTCGAGATAAAACATATGATAATCTGGCTATACTAATGAGCATATACAATTTAATATATATAGGAAATGACAGATTGTTTCAACTCATCAGATTATACGTGATTTTTCATAGATAGTTAATGATATCAAAAATCGAAGTAAGTTATTTCTTCTTAATAAATGGTAACAAATTGGTATTGTCTACATACTATAGGTTGTAATTTATATAAAATGTACAAAAACAATAATGTTGCTGGACTGTTTATAAAAAAAACGTACACATTCTTGAGGGAGTAAGATTTCGTAGTACATCCTTGCTCAAGAAAAATTTAAGAAAAATTGTCTTTTTAAAGTTTATTCAAAAGCATGCAAGGGGATGTTGACGGGTGCCAACCACATCCCAGAGCTATCTGGGACCAAAGTAAAATCCGAAATAAGGTCACGTACAAGTAACATGTAAATCTACTTAGGACCGTGACTCGACTGCCAACTGAATTGACTAAAAGTTCTTTTACTATCGTTAAAACGTCACTCACTTAGCAAAACTTATATCTTAGTCATTTAAATACGCTCAACAACATTATCACGTGAAGATCGTACTTCTTGTAAGAGAAGGTGCAAACGGCGGGATCACCGACACCGTGGACATCCGCAACATCAAGGAGCAGATGCTTGTGGCTTTTGAGAAACAGATAAACTCGTTTTTTTGATATCTCCTACTTTGTATTTACGTTTTTCTCCTCTCACGGCAGAGTGATTTTGGTAGACATAATTAAAAAGCTGCGACCTATTGCTTAATGTTGCCGCGTCTCTCTTTCGTATGAAACCTTTAATCGAAGGTCATTTTTAAGTTTTAATACCACCATATTCTAGGACTGCACGTATTAATTTATAAAGAGAAAGTAGTGTTAATAATGCAATAGAAATAAAAATATGAATACACAATCTCAACGAAATCTGTAAGTGGCTCAATGATTAAGAAGCCCGACCGTGCGCAGGCCGCGGTGATTAATGGCTTGATTTGTTAGCAAGTAAATTGTTCGCCAAGAAAAAGATAAACAGTTCCTGTTTGGAATCTCCTTCCTTGTACGACACCGATTAAAATCCTTTGACTGGATTTATTTTATTGAACAACAATTTCAGAGTTTACTTCATCGTAGATGTTCTGAGTTTAAACTCATTGTTAAAATAAAAGAATAATTTTACAATACGATAGTCGTCTTTTACAATAAATATTGTAAGATAAAAAAATATTTGTATGTACTTTACATGTATTGCTCTTCCGTTATTCGAAATTCAAACATCATTCAAATTCATTTGTTTTAATTAAAATAACTTTACGCACTTATTTACTAACTGTGTCATGTTTGATGCTCATTTGTTACCGCAATACCTTTAAAAAGTGGTATTAAGAAAGCTTTTGTAAAGTGTGAAATCAGTCGTAATCAATAAAATGTTATTGAACTTTATACTCATTGGAACAGTTACAATATAGTTAAGCCTGTCTATAGATTGTATAGTTTAATAAGTTAACAAATACTTAAGATAATAAATGTACGTATGAAGTCTTATAAAATACGTTTGATATTCGGATTAGATATTGATAGTGCTGATAAGGTGGGAAGGTGGAACTCGTGGGACGAAGAGAGGGCGTGGGCGTAAGATTAGTCTTGTTGAACGAACTTCGCCCAACTGCTTCCAAATATTTCGAGTATTGACAAAACAAACACTAAAGTAACATTGAAACACAACTTGAATATGTGCCTCTGAATACCTACTTAACATTCTATTTACTTATCTATATGTAAAAGTTACCTAATTGAACTTGTGACTTAAACTAAAATTATATAGTATTAAAGCATCAATGTCGAGTACGGTCCGGTCCGCTCAAGCACTTATAAGCAAGCAATAATAATAGGGCAGGCTCCGAGCCCCTCGGTGGGGACGTATAGTGAGCTGATGATGAAAGCATGAATAGCCTAATAGATGGTACTGATTTTCGATGACATAATCATGGCAACGAATCCGATAAATTCATTCATTTTTCATTCATCATCAGCTCAATATACGTCCCCACCGACGGGCTCGCAGCCTACGCTGTTATTAGGGGTGACTAGGCCATAGTCAACGCTGGCCCATTGCGTGTTGGTTGACTTCACACATATCTTTGAACTTCTTCACCGATATGTGCAGGTTGCATCACGATGTTTTCCTTCACCGTAAGAGCGTCGGATAATGTACATATGCAATTCGAAAA
>JAODUI010000003.1:5399410-5416830 GCA_027563995.1 Papilio gigon
TGAGCCCCCGATGGGCTCGAAACTAGTCGGTACTGACACCGAGTTACACGTGAGTTAAGCCGTTTTATAAGTAGTATCTCACAGTAGTTAAAACAATTTAATAATATGTAGTGTTTTAAAAAATATATATTATTTGAAATACCTTTTTATTACAGTTATTGTAAATAAAAAAAAATCCGCTAAATGTCTTGAAACATTATAAGTTTTTATAACGTTAATAATATACAAGATAGTATCAGGAAGTGCGTGCTATGAACAGACGTGAATGAATCTAATCCGTCAGACGACATCCGTATCATATATGTCAATGTTTTTGTAAATAAATCAAAGACAGTATCGATTCGTTGCGTAGTGGGCATTATATCACTGAGACAAGATCGCCACAACATACGTGTTATTACACACCATATGTTCCCCGTTTCCCATAGAAAGAACGCACTACTTCATCCTTATAAACCGGACCCGTCTCAACTCGATACCGCAAACTTTAACCAATCTGCAATATTTATAAAGGTATGAACTAATTCTTGCGCTTGTACTATGGATATTCAACAATACACATTCATACCGAGATTGATTCAATTATGTATAATTTTTAATTTTATTTTGAATTAAGACATTAACAGATTTTTGTTAAATTACTAATATTTCTTTGACTGCTCCAACTAAGCTAATACTTGTGCAACGA
The DNA here is from genome assembly GCA_027563995.1 of Papilio gigon. NCBI lineage: Eukaryota > Metazoa > Arthropoda > Insecta > Lepidoptera > Papilionidae > Papilio > Papilio gigon. The sequence continues at coordinate 5,400,099 of JAODUI010000003.1, forward strand.
TCTGGTTAACAATAGTCAAACGTCGGGATACGAACTCTCGACCACGTGATCCGAAATCCGTACCCTTAACCATAAGGCTATTAGCGCTTATATAAATACATTTTATTGATTTTTCTTGTAATATGAAAACAAAACGAACTCATGGTATAAGTATTTTGAATAAACAAAAGAAGGGAGATAGCACAAAATATGACACTATCAGCACGATATTACTTCCGCGTTGCTGGCAGTTCACCACGGAAGAAAAAACTTACCCTTATACAATACTGCATAAAGTACTAGCAAAAATCGATTAGGAGGGACATGAAATTCCGAAAACGCCGCGCGCGAAACTACCCTGGCCGTTGTAAAAAACCTTATCTCCATATTGGTGTAAAATGAACACATCGGAAGTAACGCGTTTTTCCAAACTCCTTTGTGGAAGCTGTGTTTGAAACATTTTCGTTAGACCCCTCTATACTTTGAAAGTATTTATTTTATGCCATGTTTACAATATTCCAGTGCAGCTATCAAATTCAGCGCTGGACTACAACTGGATAAATGTAAACCGATGTAATGGGGTCCAGCATTCCATCGCTGAATTCGATAGCTCGAGTGTAATAATGTTAAGTGGTCAATAATAAATATCCATAAATGTATTTATTATTCACATATAATTACAACAAAATACGCAACATAAATATATGCAAATTTAATTAGAAACACACTCGGCGCCCGACCAGTTTGCACAATTAATTATTCATGACAATCGAGAGATTTATGACGTAAAATTAATAATTGTTTCTATGAAAATTCTGCACCGATTTGTCATTACATTCATTTATCAATGTATTGTAAATCGATTTACAATAAGTTTTTTGCCCACAAATAAATAATTGTCTACAAAAAAAATTGTATAATCGGATAGAAAAGAATTGATAAAACACTAATTGTGAATTAATTAATTAAATGTAATTAAGAGAACCCAGCGACCTCCTTAGTGGCGGTGTCGATTGAGTCGCTATTTAAATTTGAACAATTTATTATAATTAAAAACAAAAGAAGCGAGCATTGATCGTCAACCATCTTAATACCAATAACCAAAACAGTACACATCGGCCCGCTTGTTTCCTAAACGCATTTTTCTCCGAACTTTAAATCCAATATTTACCCTTTCTATGAGCAGCACAAAGCCTAATGTTTGTCCCGGCTTGCACTTCGGGTCCTGTGTAAACTCCGTGCAACAAATTGAATATAGACCTCAGTTATACCTCCGATTCATTTTCAATTGTAAAATATAAAGATTTGGGTTCAAAATTGGTTGCACTTTCGAATGATGGTGAAGACACAAAAAGCGTTATTCCTTACGTCCGTAGCAGCATTTAGGAGCCCGCGGCGATTTGCGGTAACTTGTAAAGATGTATAAGAAGAGGCGAAATCGCCTCCAGATCTTTGCGAGATAAATTACACCGACAAAGCATCAACACATATAATTACATTAATTTAAGGCAGACCCGACGGGAGACACGTCTATTTGAATTAAACATATTTGTTCTAGTCACATCAATAACGCAAAAACAATCAAAACGATAACAAGATGAGTTTAAAAAAAATCACTGCGAACGAACATCAATCTCCTACAATACTCACAACTTTTACGAGATAAAGTAATTGGCGTCCATGAATTATGATAAAAAAAACCTAAACATTGTGAAATAGTATGTAGCAAACTACGTCTATTTTGTAAAAAAAAAGCAATTAAAGGATACCAATTGTCTTATAATTGCGCAAATGTCTAAAGGTTTACCTCTTTCTTGGGACAGTAAAAGACGTTACTTTTATAACTTATTTAAAATAAAACTGTTTAAAGGGACCAATAAAGAAATAAAATAACAATTACGTTTAAAATGTTTAAACCCTTGCGAAGTGAAATGGCACAACATCTCAATTTGCACCGACATTGCGAAAGCAATAAACACATTCCCGTTAAAATTTCAATAGCATTGGGCTCTCCTTAACGGGGAACTGATAATACGATCCTCAATGTTTATGGGAGCTCAGTAGGCACTAGATGTACTTCGGTTGTGCTTTTGTTTTCACGTATTCTATTCACTTCAAACTTTCTCAACTTACTACTTTAAACTAAAAATTAAACGGTGAGAGTTCATCTTCATCATCGAATCATAATTTTTTGTTTGTAATGTCTCACGAACGTTTAAATAGTTTTTTACTACTGGATATAAAAATATTCTCTGATATCGTGACCCTTACTTAAATGCCATTTAACAACACTAGTATATTTTACATTCTTTAAAGTTATTGAGTCTGTGCTATTAGTCTATAACTAGATGAGGTTACTTTTGAGACGGCTTCTTGTCAGAGTGACAAAATCGCTTTGTTTGTTATTTTGTGTTATTCATATAAATTGAAGTAAAACATAAATTAAAAGGTTATCTATCATCCTAGTACTAACTATGTATTTATTATGACTGTGATATTTTACAAATAACGTCGCAAATTGCATTTTTACTTTAAACGATCAGATTTTGTGATTAAAAATCGATTTGAAATTCTTGAAATTTTATGCCTTTATTAATAACTCATTATAAAATAACACTATATGTTTATGGAAAACGATCACTTATAAATGTGTAATCTACCGTTGTACTGGTACAATAGATTAGAGGCTAAACTATACTGTACTCAATATACTGGACTATAATTAAAATAACACAACGTGACCATCAGCAAGAGGTCTTATACATACACTATACTCATCAGGAATCCAAGAGCGTCACATCCCAAGCGAATCTTTTTATAATCAAAGTCAAAATGCAACCATATCCATATCTTTTTTGCATTACTTTGTCATTTTCGCTACATCGGAAATGAAGGCAATAACAAAATGTAAGTTTTGTTAATGAAATTCAGTTGAAAATGTATTACGAGCTCTAGCAAAATTTCAATCCGCCCTTTGCACAGCGACCGGTCTTGTTCAAGAAACAAAGGCGCGCTATCGGCGCCGGACAGCTGCACTTACATAAACAATCTTCGACGACTAAGATATGATTTCAGTACAACTCGCTAAACTAGAACTGTGGCACCGGAATGCATTTCTAACTAGACCAACGTAAAGGGAATTTGTTTGAATTTAACTCGAAAGCTGTACGCGGCTTTTTTAGAATTTATTTTATTCATTTAAAATTACTTAGAGAAAAAAAACTGACGATCTCGCTTTAAAACACAACTAGGCAACATGGTATTTTTGTACAATAATATGATTACTATCAATATGGTTTATAGACCCACTTAAAAACAGATTGGAATCAAAAAAATTAACATTAATGTAGGAATTTAAATAATAATAACAGTCATATGTGTATTTAGACACGAAGTTGCTTAATTCACTATATCTGCATATTAAATTTAAGTGTGTCAAATTTCATGTTCATCCATTCGCGAAATTTCTTTAAAAACTTTTTGGTAACGATTTAATTTTAATAATTGACATTCAAACCGTAACTGAGTATTGCAGCTGCTCGATGTTTTACAATTTGTAGATGTTATGTTTAACTACATCTATGTTTATAGACTTTTTACTGTATTTAGTTATTTACTTGTACCAATTCTACACGTTCGTTGACAGAGTGCGTATATGTGCGCAGTGTCAAAGAGAAGTGGGTTCAAGTATGCTTTTGCTAATGAAGTAGCAACGACAAATACATATTTGTTCAGGGTATTACACATCGTCCAGTATATTTACTTTCCTCTTAATGTTTACGAACATTTTTTTGAAAATAGGACTAGTTTGAAAAGGCGTTACACGGCGATACTTCCGAATTTAAATCGCCAACAAACGACAGTATCTAGAATCGCCGCTCACCCAATTTACGATCGTTTTCGCTCTCAAAGCATTCCCCGTCCACTAGAACGAATGGTATTTTTGTGGAGCACAATAATATTACGACTCTCCAAACATGACCATTCCATTTAAATCCGGCCTTCGGATGTGAATACATTGGAAGTTTTATTGAGCTATTATTCTTTATAGGAGATGATATTTGGATAAATTCAAATACAACCAGTGTATAAGATTTGAATGACAAATTTTATTTAATGGTCTGTATGTATTTTTCTTGAAACATAATAAATTCTATACGGCCCGTGCTCAACTAATTAGAACTACAAATAGTTTAGTATAGACTATAAATTATATGTAAATCATAATTATAGTTTTAACCACAACTAACATCTCATCTAACCTAAAAAGAGATCACAATTCCTTCATACATGTTTCTCTGTTCATCGTCCTCTCCTATCTCAGTCATTGCATTTAAAAGTCTTGAAACAAGTCTGTCGTATGTCACAATGTTTACTCCGCATCGGTTCGTTTATTCGTTGCGAGCATTCCGGGGCTTATAATTTCGAATACGCTATGATCCAGGCAGCGGTAATGCGAGCGGAGGCCGGCCGCTAATGAAAACTCAAACGCGCCGACGGTAAGCGCATTAGGTGAATCGGCTCAGCGCTGCGACGCTGCGAGCCACAACACTGACAATATATCGTAGCTTTAACTTCTTCGCATTTAAACGCTAAAGGTACCGTAAATAAAAATAAACTATCTTAAATACATAACATAGCTTTCGAATAAAAACCTAGTTTACTTCAAGGAGGTTTTTATATGATTTAAAATAAAAATGCAATGATTTTAAATAACCGTCTAAAAGGATCCTTAAACTGAAATGTCGGTGATTGCTTCTTTTGCGTGCCCCGTTTGAGTAAAATATGTGAGTGCGGCTGGCGGCGACTCACGTAATGATAAATAAAAATATTATTCTTATTGATCGTAAATATAGACCATTATCGAGGGCCTTTCAAAATTCCATGCGGTGTTTTTGAACGACGCGAGAGAATGACACGTCAACGCGGCGGTTGAAGAAAAATATTGAGACAACGAGCGCTCGGAGAGCCCTCCGCAGCGACATAATGGCTTTCCATCGAATGCTTGCTCTCTTTTGTTTATATCCAATAATGTTTCGATCGGAGCACGGTATAGGGCGGCCGTGATTACTTTAATAACAATGACGACCGGCACAAAGGACGAGACCACTAAAATTATGTGCGGGGTCGCTCCGCGCTGTTCTCATGCCCCTCACGTATCGTGCCACGAATGGCCACGTAGTTAAATGTACGATTTGTCAAAATCTGTGACGCATTATAAGCTCAAAGTGCATTTGCATAAGAAAGGAAATAGCGTGCATAATTACGAGTGACGTGTACGCTGCCTCCGGGCGCCGTACACCGAGGCACGCGGGATGCGTGACGCTTACCTGTACGACGCGACATATAAATATATCAAATTAAAAATAACGAGCCATTCATAGAAACATTTATGATATGATGCACCCGAGATATGTAATGAACTCAGAGACGTCTCTAAAACGACGTATTTATATCACGAACAAACATTTGAGTATCATTAAAAGGCTATTCGTTGTTTTACAACAAATGTACTCGGGGTGTTACATTATTCATTCTATAAATTTTAATAACACGTAATGTTCTCCTACCGTAAGTTCGCGCGTGGGAAGTGACAATCAAAATTCTTCATTTAAAGGCAATTAATAGATATAGTTTAATATATATGCGACAACGACATTAAATAAACTAAGATAATATTAATAAATTCATTTTATAATTAACGATTATTTTGAACTGCACTGGTTGCGGGCGGCACAGGACGGGTCATCGTGGCAATCGATGGAGGAGGCCTACGTTCAGCAGTGGACAACAGGCTGATAATGATGATGATGATGATTATTATTAATGTGGATTATGTGAAAGAGGATATGCGTAGGAAGTGTGTGTGTTCAGATATGACTGACAGAGATGTATGGAACAGTAGTGCTGTGCAGGTTGATGATGAAGTTTTTCGCAAAGCTATAACCGTGTCACTTTTATTCTAGTTACAATATCTGAAAGTTTTCTAAACAATAGTAGACAAAGATTTGAATGTATTATTCAAAACGTATTGTCTCAAAGTATTTCATCAAACCTCTATTATCCAATTATATAACAAAAACATTTATTCAAAGCGACTAATGTAGCACAAAACGTCTCCCAAATACGGCGTATTCTCTTGGATCTGTCGTACCTGTCTGTTCCCGACGGCTCCTATTTGTGAATGCGTCCTGTATCTTCAAGTGGCCGGGAATTTGGTATGGAAGACTCGCGCCGACGGAAACAAAACGCATTTCTTTACTTATTATACACAATCTTTGACTATCAATGTCAGGACCTGTCAAGCATTGCATTTCCCTCTTTATAATTTAAGCTGCGATAGCCAAATGGTTAAGGGTACGTATTTCCGATCACGTGGTAGAGATCGAGTCCCGCCATTCGACTGTTCTCGTGGACGATATCCTAGTTAGTTGGAGTGGTAAAAGTAATATTAATAAACGAAAAGCTCAAAAGTAATTGTGTGATTGTTGATTGCAGGTGTGTAAATTTGGATCTTCATTATCCGTTTTTAGGACACCAACGTCATCATTACACGGACGTGAATGATTGTCATCTTTATCTCATTTGGCGTGGATTTACTTAATACAAGTCTTTGCCCAGTCCATTTTTCTATAGTCAAAGTACACAACAGAGGCAAAGCGAGGCGTCTCCTGGCCTATATGTATGCACCACGGCAAAGGGACACGCCGTTTTGATATGGTTATAACGTCCTTTGTGAAAAATAGAGGAGTCGTCCCCGGTGAGAGTTGGGCTCCGTCGAGATTTGTCTCCGTGATATGCTTCAATTTAGAAAAAATAACTCAAAGAAACCCCTCCTTGGAAATGGTAATGTAGTAACGAAAATATGAAACAATACTTTAAGGCGGAACTTTTTAAATTAGGCGGTAAACAGGTGACTTTTCTTACACGTTTAATCAAACCATTTAGACTAATAAAGAACGGTTTAATACTAAAAAGAAAAAAGTTTAAAAGAGTCCGCTAATTCGACCATTTAGTCGGTCGAGGGTCGATGTGCAGTTGGCCGTTCGAGTTATCGCTGGATAAAGGAGGTGGTAAAATACCTAAGAGAACTGCATATCCAGGACTTGGTCGATGATGCGGGATCGAGTTAGGTGCAGACTTTAATTATCAGAGGCTACAACACACATTGGTGTCGCTGCGTGAGTCTAGTTAGTTCAATTTTTACAACTTGAAGAGAACATTGTGCATTATTTATGTTTTGATATGTGAATGAATTTCCCAATACTTACTTGACAGTTGGTTATCATGAATTATTGAATGTCATTAATACATGTTTAGCTTCTACAAACATATTACTTGTTCACAGTAAAACTAACATGTGAAACGTTTAATGCGATGACGTAACTAAATAATTTCTTATGTCAATTACTTGTAGACATTTGTATCAATTAACCTTTAGCATATATAGATAATGATAAATAGGCCTTTTAAAATATTCTCGACAGTGACGGTCCGAAAGGGAAACCAGTTTGTAAAGAAACAAAAATTAATTTGGTACAACTGACCGATAGTTTACGTGACGTACCGATTTGTTGTCAACTTTTCGAAAGCAATAATTTAACATAGAAATAGGCTTTTATTGATATTTATGTATACATCGTACTTTAAATCAGAGTTTAACTAAGAGATTTGTAAATTAAATACACGACCAGTTAACTTCGACTGGTTAGAATTTTTAACGTAGGTATAATACATTTGATTAACACAATTTTGTCTCGGAACGACTTCATTTATAAAGATTTCAACATAACATGAAATAACCAGTATTGATACGTTAAAAAACATATATAACATAAAGAATCTCGCTTTTTTTTTAAATCCTTCCCACACAAACAAATCATGTTTAAACCGAACTAAATCTTCAACACATTTTTTTTGTTTAAATATTTATTCATAAATGTGTTCTATACTTTATAGATACTATTAAATTATCAAAACCTGAAACATTACATTATGCTACTTATATAAACGTCTTAATTCATGTGTTAAATTTTACCAATCCCACTCACCCTGAAGAAGAGCCACCGATGGGCTTAAAACTAGTCGGTACCGACACTACACGTGAATTAAGCAGTTTTTATAAGTAGTATGTAATAATGTTAATTTAAACACGACTACTGTATCAATCTCACGAGCAAACAACCGCTCCCAGGGATTACGAAACAATTTTCTCAAATACGCAACAGTCTTTCAGAACAAGATAATTGCTGACAGGACATGATACCCGGCCATAATGGTATAACTCATACCAACAATGGAGTATTTTATGCAAAACACTCTGTTATTACAGCCGAACATGGCAACGTGTTCTTTTGTTAGGCAAAGAATAAGAGCATGTTCCTAGATTACTTAACAGTCGGATCCCACTGCCGAAAAACATGTACAGAAACGTATCTCAAATTTATCAAATTAAAAAACAGACGTAAAACTTAAAATTTTCTGTATTAACGTTAATAATTTCTAGGTGACAATTTTTTTTTTATTAAAATATTAGCAGTTTTGTTAATATAACAATATTTATTCTACAATTTCAATTAAGCTTTAGACTTGTGTAAGGATATGGTCTAGAATAGTCCAATGGCGGAATTCAAACTATCGACCACGTGATCGGAAATCCGGTTAATTATTAGACTAGTGGAACTTCAACTAGTTCTTATTAAATATTTTTATAAATAGACGTTAAATTATTTTACTTTTTATATTAAATTTTTAGGTAGGTTTTATCTTACACTATTTATTTCGTTCATTTATCATTATTATAATAGATGTAATCAATGTACATTAAATATAAGTTTACGCTATGTTAACCAATTACCAAATATTAAACAGAAATATATCTTAAAGCTTTACTCTATATAAGTAAACAACGCAACTAGACAGAGCTTTGTTATAACGTTTCAAATACATTTTGAAAATTCAGAAATTGGTACATGCTTTGTTTCGATCATTATGACTGACAGATTCAAGTCTTATACATTTATAAAATAGATTTAAACGTATTGCAGAGAATTACATTTTCAGAATTATTAATAAAATGTAATTAATATAACGGTCGTATAGTAAATGTGAAAATTCTAAATGAAAAAATTGCGTGCCTTTACTCTAGAACAAAACGACTCGAAGAAACATAGTCTGTTGTCTTTTTTGACTTATCTACACTATACAAGGTGTGCGCGGTTCTGAAGAGATCAGTTCAAAATTCAAAATCTTGCAGCAGACTCCAGAAGACTGATCGGCGTCTCAGTCTAGCTAGTAGTCTAGTAACCACCCTCGGTTTTTTCAATTACGAATGTTGCAAATACAGGGTTATAAGTGTTTAATCAACAATATTTTATAAACAGTACATAAAGAAGTATACTAAGAAGATTATCTGTGAATACTTTAAGATTTATTCCTTTAAGATGAATCGATTACAATGGATGTCGTTGACAGTATCAATGGCCAGCCAGTAGTAAAGAGACTTGAATATCGTTGATTGCAAAAAGAAATATTTATTATGCAGTGACTCCACAATTGCAATTAAAGAATCGAGACAGCTTTATCTTTGCATCGCGAGGTAAAACGTCGATAAATCACGTGGACATCCAAGCCGACCGTCGACGCCATTATTGTTTGTGTAATTGTCGATGCGGACAGTTTAAAAGTCCGACGGTTATGCTAATGCACGCGAAATGGCGGAAATTAATCATTCCGATAAGAATTTAACACATTAAAGGTGCGAAGTGATACGGAAGGTAATACAGGGACAATAATTTTATTGTTATCAACATTTTTATGTTTCGATTTATTTCACTCGGATTGTTTTTGATTTCCATTTACTGTATCATAAACGTTGTATTACGGTAAGGTACAGTTCACATTAAAATACTTTTTAATTCATGTGAGATTATGGAAAATTCGAATTTTGAATTATTGGATCGTATCTACGATCTACACGATGAATTTGAAATTGCTGTATACTATTTTGTAGGACTGCGTTGACCGAGTAAAGCCCGACCCTTGAACGTTATTTACTTACATCGATTAATACACAAAAAATTCTCAAAATGCATTTACTATCAAGAAATTAAAATAAATTGAAAATTTTATTTATGATTGAATTATTCGGTAGCTGATGAAACGATGTAAATAATATTAACAACGTATATTTCTATAAATTTCAAAGTATACGTAAACGAAATTTCTAACCCCTCTGTTTACGTAGGTTTGCGACTTAAGTCAATGTGAATCTCAATCGCCGCGCCCAAACAAAGCTACGGTACAAATGTAATGAACCGACACAAGTCAACAGAAGGGACAAAGCATTTGTGATGAAATATTTATAGAAAAAATATATAGGTACCTAAGTCAATATTCTTGTACAAAGAGGTTAGAAAACAAAGTCTAAAACTTGATACAGTCAACCATTAATAAATGTTATATATACCATTTTATAGATTAGACATTATTTTACATAATTGACGTAAATAACTATGATATTTTTCAATATACCAGTAAGTACAAGATACTGGAACTTAAAGAATAACCCTCGGGGGCAATATAAAGGCTACATTTACCGCATTACACGGCCATAATAAAGCAACACCCCGACTATAGCGTAAACAAAAGTAAAACGTCGTCGACTGGAGAAATATAACTTTGACACCGGCCTGTATCACCATAAACCAGTTCCGAAACGAGAAATATCGTTGTTGATCTAATCTCAACATCTCGTCGTATTTCGTTACGGCGTAGGCCGCGGCTAGCACGGGGCGAGGCCGGTACGTGCCGAGTTTCGGTCGATTCGCGACGAATGTATCCGCGCTGCTTGCGCCATCTCTCTTTATCAGTCCGATCTGAAATAGCGCATTCTTTATCGGGCCCGACGTAGCGACTTCAAGTAGCAACAATAGCTGTGAACCTACGATTTACACGCGCCCAGCGCTATAAACAATGGCGCATACAGCCGTCGCCGGATTCCAATGCACGCGATGATACCTCAATGTCCTTTGAATGGCTCACTACAATACTATATTACGCTAATCTAATCTTAAAGATAAATGAACAGCGAAGTAAGAAAAATTGTTTCACAAAACTATTGTCCTATTATTTTAAAAGTGACATTTTCCAATTATCGCAACAAGACTTATTTGCGTGTATTATTAGACTCAAAATAGTAAACAGCACAGAAATATGGCACTCTATACATTATGTCAATAAAACTAAATTTTGATGGGCGTTTTATTAACAATAATGCTTAAAAATTCTTTAACAAAATGAGTTTCACAAATTGTAGAGTTCATTAAAGAATTCATTATTAGAATTAAAAAAACGTTTAATAAAAAAGAAAGGATAAAGTTATAAAAATAACGGTCAAAAAAATTTAAAATATTCTGTAAAACATTCTAAGAATACAATGTTATTGCATCATTTAAAAAATGACACCCTAAATCTATCAAATAAATACATTAACTGTAAACAACTTAATGACCTATCGTAATGTACAACTGAACAAGTTATAGACTTGAATATTCGCAAAAGAGTTTTGAAACAAAAACAAAAGCCCTCCAATAAACAAGCGGACTGTTACAAAGGCTTGCAAAACACAGCAGTGGTTGTAAAAACCGTTAGCATCCCTTAAAGGGTAAGAGTTACGTTTTATTGCACGGTATCCACGAACTGTTAACTTTTTCTACTAAATCGCCGACAATAAACAAAAATTTGCACTAACGGTAAAAACAAACAAAGTATTCGTCACCAATCCTTTCAATCAACTAACAGAAAAGTATTAACGAGATTTTGGTATTCAAATATAATAGGATAATTTACTTTGAACTGTTTTAAATCATTACTACTGGTAGGGGATTACTTAGGGAAAGACTTAAGTCTATTAATGAATAGATTGTGGTTTGGAATTATTTATGATGGGTCGTATACAAAGAAGAGCCAATAGCCCAATGGTTTTGGGCACGGATTTCTGATCACGGGGTTGAGAGTTCGAATCCCGCAATTCGACTATTATCGTAAACCATATACTAGCATAGTGCTTAATTGGAGTGGTGAAAAGTTAGTAAACAAACAAAAATCTGCTTATGTTTTTATCTCATAAAGAAAGCAAAGTCGTACAATAGAATAACTAAAAATGTTGCAGTATTTAAAACACACTTAGAGACATCTGAAGGGAGTCCTTAGCGAAAAAGAATAGTGGCAGATAATCATGTCTATACTTAAGTATTGCTTAATAAACGACTTTGTTCATCATAGTTAGATTATTAAAAAATAAAAACTGGCTATAGTAAATTGTGCCTATGTGGTCATTTCATAATTGTCAGCATGTTCTGGCGATGGGCACGCCGTCTTTTACGACATTCATTTTACTACCGCCCGTCCGTCGGGTCCAATCAACGCAAGTTATCATAACCTATTAAATACCTTTTATTAATTTAGCCGGCTCGCGAAATTAGCAATGCCGACACGAACTATTAAGTGTATTAAATGAATCGATAATTGAATACTTTTTTATTATATACTAATTGATATTAAATTTTGCATATAACATGATTTGATAACGCAAACTATGAGAGATGACGCAGTTAACTGCGACATTTCAATGTGGAGAAACGAATCATTAATTCAATTTCTTTCTTTTCAAATTGTTAAGCGACTCTCTTTTGTTTTCCGTGGGGATTTTATGTAGGTATGACGTTTTATAAAATAATACACAATATTAAATATTTATCGTCAATCCCTTATAATGTTTTTCAAAGTAACCGTTGAAGCACCGCCATTGACTCACAAATCAGCACGTACTAAGTCCATCGGGATCGTTTAACAGTCGGTCTAGTGCGTGATCTTACCACTTGATAACCTTTCTCTATTGTTTATAAATTCCTTCGATCGCGACCAGTTCTTCGCTACCTCGGCGCGTATTGTAAAACGAATAACAAAGTTGTCCGTGGCGTTTCTCACAAAGCTTCCATTCAAGCGTATAATAACTTAGCCGAACTAATTATTTGCCGCGTCCGTACACGTCAGCGAAAACAAACGCGCAATAAAAGGCATAAAGTTAATTATTCTATATTCAGACACCGAAGGCTTATTGCAATAATAATAAAACGCGGCGACCGCGCTCCATATAAACACAGGGCTTTATGCATGACAACGAAATTTACTTTTGCCGGGGACTCTAAAGCTTTTACAAAGCGTTACATTGTCGAGCCTTTAACGTACAAGTCCGAGGCATTTTGAGTGACAGGCAAATAAAAGTAGATAGGACTTCGCGCCGACGCCGACGCTCGCTCTATAGGCTGGAAATCTGCCACAGATAATTCTCACACTTTCCCTAATCAAACAAAGTCGACAAGACAAAGGCTCGGTGGCTGTACAGCTCTATGCCATATACTTTCGGAGTGCATCGACCGAGACCCAACGGTTAACTATTTAAACTAATTTTACAATTTGAAAACATACGCGCTTTGAGTAGGAAGACCAGAGGTGGATGGATTGTGTGAAAGAGGATATGCGTAAGAAGTGTATGAGTTCAGATATGACTGACAGAGATGTATGGAAGAGTAGTAAGTATTGTACCGACCCTCCGTGAGGAAAACGGCAGGTTGATGATGACGCACTTTGGTTTATCCTTGTTTGTTTTATGCGCAATTTTATAAAGAGAACGTAAGATTGTGTATGCTTATCACATACTATTAAAAAACATGCGACTTCAAAGATAATGTTTTACCTAACCAATAAAATACTTTTTCAGGACTGAGGCGAGACGATCGAACGTCTTGTATCTTGTAGGAAATTTCATTTGCTTTATTTTATACGTCGCATTAAACTTTTTCCTATGTCTTTGCGAAGTTTAAAAAGAGAACAGTAAATACGAACTCTCCCGCGATCGCCGTACAAGGCGACTAAGAATTTTAGGCTTGTTTGTGTAATGTAAACGATTAAACAAAAACAATCTTATACATGGTACCATTGCTTATTATTGGTTTTTATTTGAAACACTGATCCACATCAATACGTGAACACTCCGCTTCGAATTGCCTTTATTTGGTCAAAATAAAAGGGTATACAATTTTTTGTTTTTTTGCTGATTTGTTAACGTAAAAAAAATTACATTTTAAATACAAGATTGTATCCTGTGAACGTTTATTCAATACTTCCAAATAAAAAATATAAAAATCATCGATACGTTAACTAGTCAAAAAAATCGTACAATGAAATATTGATAAATTTATTTCTTACTTAAAAGTATCTTATACTGATGTTTTCATTCGATTTCGTACATTGAATAAAAAAACTTATTAAGCAGACTATTTGTTGTTCCAGATAATCTTCAATGTTTGTACCAAATTTCAGCTAGATTCATCAAGATGATGCTGGAGAATAGATTGAGATTAAGACATGGTGAACCCTTCTATATGATATAATATGGTAAAATGATAACAGTAATATTGATGTATTTGTTGCAATAAATGGTGTAATCGATAAGAAACACTAATAGCATTCCCCGTGAGGCTCCCACAGGGCAGGGGGAGGCTGCCAGCGGGCGGGGAGGGCCGCGGACCACCAACGCCGCTCGCCTCTAGCCGACGCATAATTACCAATTGCGGACAAACATACACGCGTATATTCACGCTTACATTTCTTCATAGGGCAAATTGAATAAATTTTATTTTTACCATAACACAAACAGAAATACAACCGGAATAAACATTGCAATATATTTTACTAACAAATTTATACAGTCATGTCATCGTCTAAATTATAAAATATACAAATAAAATAATTATGATTTAAATAGATAATTCTAAAAAGAAAATAAAAAGTAAAAGGAAATTATAATAAAAATAGATTTGAAATAAATTCACCGTTCATTTTATTAATTTTCATTTAATTTTATTAAAATAAGGAATAAATAAACTCGTCAATGTCAGCACAAAATAAGTGTCACAAAGTAATATATGAATAATAATAACATTTTATTTACCCTATACGTTGATAGCTCGCTCAAGTCTCGACCAGTACCGGCATAGTGGCGAGAGCCGTTACCGTTGCGTTGCGTACTCCGGTAGCCGTGTTTGTTCTGACGCGGTCGATTTAACGTTCGATTCTCAATTGCTTATTTAACTCGATGCTTAGATTAAGCTATTTTAAAAGTACTCAACACGTGAGAATACGTAAAAAAACGTAATAAGACCATCCCTTTTTAATATGTATGTAATCCTTTTTTGATTTATTTGATATTTTGTTTGCAGAATGAGCTTTATAAGTGACGGAGGCGTCCAAAGGCAAAGAGATTTGTCGTACTCAGTATAGATCATAGTTTATTAGTAACAATGATGGGTAAACAAACATATATGTTTTATCTGACTTTTTGCTCGTAAATAAAGCAGAAGTACAAAGTCATTTGTAGCAACAGAATTGTCCGCAAACGAAGCGATTTCCATAACGCCGCGAGCGATAAACGCATTCCGGGCGATGTTCAACAATGAAAAATGGCTTTTATATTTGCTCGGTGAAATGTCAAATTGTACGGCGGGTTATGGACGTCGGTGCGCGGGCGCATCGTGTACGACCGGTCACGCAAGCGCCAAGCACTTGTTGGGCCCCACTGCTGTTTGCACTAAGAATTTTTGCCCCGGGAACCATGGGACGCTTTGTTCCGGCCGTTATTATTTATCTAGGGTTGTGCGCGGACTGACTTTGATTGTCGTCTAGGGTTGGACATACAGTCCATTTTTATATAACTTCGCACTTCTTCATTTTACATTTAAAATAGTTTAACATATTAAAACTTTTATGGTACTAACTAATTTAAAATCACGCCTAAATACAAAATTAAACCAATGAAATCGTTTCCTAACGACCAATTCTTATTAAATCTTTTTCTTTCCATTAAATTCGTGTATATTCTAATATTCTGTATTCCAATGTTTTATTTTTAAAAAGACGAATGAATTAAACAAATAAACCTGCAACCTTTATTGTGTTTGTATTATTCAACTTACATTCATATATGAATTTATAATAAACTAACAAAAACCGTCAAGGTGTCATGAAGCTGATCAATTTTGTATGAGTTTGACAATTTTCTTTTAAAATTCAACGATGTCTCGATCGCTGCATCGAAGGCTTTGAGAAAAATCTTCTCGATCTGTTGTTAACATAATTTTGTTTTTGTAATCGTATAACAATGATTTCCAATACGGCGTATTGAAATCTTTACTACATGTATTAGAAATTTAAACAAGAGTTACATTGCGAAGCGTTCCCATCGTTTATTCACTGAAATATTCGTCGTGATACAAACATTGATTTAAATAAAATTGGAGTGTGAAATCAAAATTATTACAATTAGACACTAGTACTTGTAGTGTTCGAGTGTTTTAAAAATAATCTATTGAGCTCATTCTACACAGGCACAGTACAGCTGTCCACTGAACAATGAACTAGGGAACCTATTGTCTCCGAGAATCGAACCAGACCCCATATAATACTTCAAATTATCGACGGACCTATTCGTGTTATTTTTGAACTATAAATACACAAGAAGTAACGTAACGATGTATTTTAAACAATTGAATGTATTTTCTTAAACAATTATATTAACTAGATACATAAACAAACTTTAATAAATAGATATATCAACATATTAATAGAATTGGAGTTTATGTTTGTAATATAAATAATATTAGTGAACACAACGTACCTTTGTTGCTTATAA
>JAODUI010000003.1:5416900-5432698 GCA_027563995.1 Papilio gigon
ATAGAATTGGAGTTTATGTTTGTAATATAAATAATATTAGTGAACACAACGTACCTTTGTTGCTTATAACGAAAGTCTATTTTTTTGATATTTCGCCCGCCCGCAAAGCCGCGTTAGTTACAGGTAATCTATGAAACAGCTGGTGTTATTTTGATTAGATTTTTCTCGAAGACAGCGTATCTATGTGTGGGTTTTTTAATTAATAAGAGTAAAGGATAACATAAGGTTACATATACAAACATAACTATATTCCTGAGTAAATATTAATTCTAACCCATAATTATAACGTTACTTAAGTAATAAATTAAATAATCATAACTATTTTTTTTTTATGAAACTTGTTTAAAAAATTAAGGTTAAGAAACTTTAGAGGTAGAAGGAAAGTATGATGATAGAGCCGGCGGTTATAACTCTCGGATCCGGTAATCGATGATTCACAATTGAGACTTTGTAGAGTTCTAAATCAATAGATAACTATTAAACATGATCTAATAATTACTATAATGCTATCGCACGCTCGCCAACAGAACCAACAGAAAATAGATGACGGAAGAGTGTAATTCAACGCCATCTGCGGAGGCGAGCCGCACGGCCATCTAAATCATTCGACTAATCGCAATAGTGATTTCTGAGGTCACGAAACACTCCCATACCTCGGTCTTTATAGATGCAAAAAGCATGAATCGAGTTCTTCATCGATACTTTCTGTCGATTGTACTGACACGTCACTCGCAAATATTGACCGAGCAATTTCATCGATTGTTCCAACGGAGCCGCAGTCAAATGTGTATAATTTATATTGAAACTTCGAAACAATGAACGGACACAAAAAATGATTGCGCTACATACACGCCCAAGGTTTCTTATCTTCCCAGCGTGTCCCCCACATATTAAGGAGATAATGCAGGTTGTTTAAAAATAAATAGTCTATCTCCCCCGTGAGGATCACGATGCTACTACAAATGACCGCGTATCCTTATCGAGCAGTCGAGGACCGCTGTGAAATATTTTTATCGCTTTTTAAGTCGGCTTCCGCCTCTTTCATAGTGTCCCAGCGTATCCACTTACATTTCTACAAAGAACTACCTTATCGCATCTCTTCAAGCGGTATCATCAAACACTATAACAGGTCATCATTTCTAACCTTATTATAATTCAGTAATTAGAAGTGTTTTGTTTAAATCAATTTAACAATCGAGTCTACAGTTCCTGTTTCAATTAGATAATACTTAAATCCGTGCATGACTCTCACAGCATACCCGTGTATCTCTTGTCTATAAAGTCAATTTTAAGCGGCATTCCTCCGCCATAATAAATCGATGTTAATTATCGAAATCGCCGTAGAACGTGGATGAACATCGACGTGAGCGAGCATAGGAGCGAGCATCGCGCGAGAGTGAACAGATAGTGTTGTGTGTAAACAAATAACAAAATCGAGTTGTCTTACCGCGCTGAGCCAAGGTCGCGCGCCCAACCTGCGCCCGCGCCGACGGAGCCCACTCTACGCTCTTAAAACTTTTTTTTTTACACAAAAGCCCTTATTTAATGTGATGGCCGAGTATTTGGGCGCACAGTTTGTATAAGCAATCAATTTTATTCATTTAGACGGAACGAGTTCCCTTGTACAAATAAATGACCGAATATGAGATATTGTGGAGAGGCCCCTCTCTCCCTCTTGAGCGGACGGTTGTTATGGTTCATAATGTTTTGCTTTCCATCGGCAAAATGATAACAGGTGAAAGCAGCTGTACTCTGTGCCGTCAAATATTTAATATATAAAGCTAGAAATGTAAAACACATGTAGAGGCCAAGGCTAAACAATTCAGGTACTCCATACAGACAAAGCAATAATCGAAAGCGGGCCGTGTAATCGATACTTCAAGAATTCGATGCAGGATCGATTTCGTGATGAATGGTGAGCGGAAGTTCCGATGTTCCCGTGACCGAGCTAGTCTACAAAAAGCGCCTCGTCTATTGGAGGTTAAATCGTTGACAAATCGCCCAATAATACTGCGATTTGAACAATCTTATCACGAGATATTCTTAGTGTTCTTCAGCACGTTTATGTCCGGAAACTCGCATTTAAAATTTGACATAAAAAAGTTAATGTCAATTTTTTTATTTCATTGACAGTAAGAATACTTTTTTTTTCTTTTTTAAATACGAATATTTTTTGTTACTAAACTAATGTTTTCAAATTCGTTACCGATACACCTTAATACCAATGTGATTTTACCGAGCAAACACTCTATAGATTCAACAATCACTTTTCCTAAAAAAGAAAAAAAAAACAAAAATCTGTAATTTTTTATGATTAAACTTTGTACCCATCTATTTCGTTGATGTCATATTAAATTTCATAACAAGCCCACATAGACTTAACACTTCAATCGATCAACCTTTCCTCTGTGACAAATTGCTGCGTGCCGTCGGTCGTTCTGCTTTACAATGACAATGATCTTGAATTTATCTAATTAACGCTCCGGTGAACCACGACGTTGTGGGAATCTATTTGAAAAGTAGTTCACAATAACTTTGTTGCTTTATAATGCATTCCATAAAGCCTTATATCTGGAAATAAACTACAGCTTGTCCGTTATATGCTGACCAGGTACTTCAAGAACGAAATCTCAAGACATCTTTGGAAGCATTCCTTGACCACATACTACATTCATATTTTACTTGAAGAATCTCATTAAAGTGATTCATTGAGCACAAATTATTTGCAAAAACTTGAATGAATGTTTACACGCATCGAGTGTCAAATGTTAATCACATTTCAAGCATCCAACGTATCGGAATACGTCGAAAAAATGTGCATTCTAAAATCGTACGGCTTTTATAGAGCGTGACATCTCAAATGTCTACGTGGTCACCATAAATTAGTCGTGAATATGGACAAGTATAGCATCCCTTCCTTGCATACTACAATGATAAAAAATCTTCATTAGTTAATAACGGCAAAGGCATTGACAGTAGTGAATCTCATTGACAATATCCTTTTTGAATTTGCAGTAATCATAGGACTTTACAATCTCATAATATAGATTGAAATCGAATTTAAAAAGAATTATCTGATTGAGGTACCGACTAGTTTTCAATAAAGGCTCTTCTATAGACACAGCTCGTCCGTCACTCAATCGGCACCGTAACAAGTCGGTGCCGACACCGAAAGAGTTTTAACCGTTTTAAATTTAGTTTATAATTTAATTACCTAAAACTAAATTTAAATGTTAAAACCCTTACCACTTACTTACTTAAAAAAATATTTCCGTAGTCTTCTTTTGTTATTTATTCTTTGATAAATGGACAAGTCCATCAAAACACTACACTCATTGCATCTGCAAGCGGACACTGCGGGTTAGTGTTTCATAAGTGCCGTCGTTCCCAGCGCCCTCTGATAGCAAAACTATTCAACAAACTCTTTTGTCTCAAATTCTAAGTATCGTTAGGTATGATATCTTCTAGGAATTGTATCGTATGATACACTACGTTCAAAGGAACTTATTCTATAAATATTGTATTTATTTAAGGCGTTACAAAAATAATAATTTAGAATAAACAATAACAATGGAATCTTTACTATCTTTATAAACAATCCAGTTCATATAATGTCGAGTGGCCGACCGACTGTTGTATTAAAACAAACGACGAATGAAATTTCTCCCCCCACTATAATAGTAAAAATATGATATATTACTTATAATGCCTTCAAATGACTATGACTCAAAAGTTTTGCTACAGTACGCTCTGATGTTCGTGTATTTTCCTAATTCGATGAAACCATTAATACAACATCTAAGACAACGGCGTGTCTCCACACTGATTTTGCTAAAACGTAAAGCAAAGTTTATATTGTAAGGAATTCATTCATTGTCAGTATAATATTCATCATCATCATCTTATTAGCCACATACCGCCCACTGCTGAGTGTAGGCCACCCCCAAAGAGCGCCACGACGATCGGTCCTCGGCCGCCCTCATCCAGGATGCACCCGCAAACTTAACCAGATCATCGGTCCATTTTGCGGGAGGCCTACCCACGCTGCGTCGACCTGTCCGTGGCCACAGTATAATATTAGAGGATTAAAAAACAGGTAGCCATAACAAGATAGTAGCCGGTGTTAGAATATGTCAAAAACGATGTAAATCGATCCGAGGCACGCAACACCAGTGAGGTAACGGAGGTTTTTTTTTACACACAACTTCCGAGAACTTGGAAGTTTACACTTCATTTACGTTATACACATCCAGACACCCATGTAAGATCACAAGAATGTACACAGAAAAAACATGTAATATAAAATCGAATTACTAAAAATCCTACATTGTTAATGATACACAATCAAACGTTTTTGTTTGATAAAAATACCAACAGATTATTGTAAATTTACTAACATATATTTTCACGAACTAAGCTTTAGGCTATCCTAAGAAATGGATACGACAATAGTGGAATGGTCGATTCGAAATGTCGACCACGTGATCGAAAATTCGTTTCTTTAACCATTAGACTATTAACGCTTAATATTCAAGATAAATGAAGTAACTTGTTATGTAGTGTGTTCTTGTCTAGTGTTCATAGTTTAATAATGTATGTCACTGGGCGTCGATGATCGCCTCGGTGATCCCGCCGCTCGTTCGCCACTTCTATAAAAAAAATATTAATGAGAAAACAAAGACCACATTCATGACATTTTAAAATGAAGGGATATTGAAAAATTTTACAATCTTATCTTGTGATCGAGATGGCGAGATATTTTGATAAGAAAACTAAATCACCTTGTTTTACGATCCGTTATTCCAAAAATGGTTTTGAAAACTTATTAAGTATACTAAATGTATACTTAATAAGTTGCCTTCCGTGTATCGTCATTTTTTTTCTTATTAATTCCATTTAAAATTCAACGTCCACAAGAATTCCTTATTTCTTTTTGAGTGTTTACTTTTTTAAATACTTGGGTGGTTGCCAGTCGTCCAAAATATTTAGGTAATGTGATCTTAAAACACGCAAAGGCGTGATTACATCAAAACATTTTGAGTGGCGGCACTGAGGAGGGTTGCACGAACAGCTATTTATTTTATAAAAATGTGTAAACTGTAACTAAATATCGTCTACTCAATATTTTGGATACTTCATTGACGATATATATTTTTTTTAATTGTCATAATTGATGCCATAGAATGTATTTCATAAATAAAAAATCAAACACACCGGTTAGTTAAACGATTGATTGTAAAATATCTGGTAAACTGTAAAAATCACTTGGTGGTACTAAAAATTTAATGTAACATAAAAAATATCATCAACGACTTTGTCTCACGCTATTAAACTGTAAAGGAAATATTAGAGCACTAAACAAACTGTTCAAATACAAGCAAACGACTGGTTCTCGAAAAGATTGTTATCGCCCCACCTCTCAATAGCTCTTAGACACAAACGGCCATCCGATATTTCCATAATCACAACCTATTGACACATAAATCTTCGCGGAGCGACGAGCAAAAACGTAACTGAATATTCAATTCTCAATACAAAACATAGGTAACGTCAATTATACTACGTCACCGCGGTATTGCTAACTCAATAGTAATCGAAAATCAACATAGTTATGAGTACACAATTACAAACCATTATAACCGCCGGTAACCTTTTACGGGTGGACAGTAACAAACCGCAAGATGCAGCGACCGACCGGGGCCCAGCACGTTGGCCGAGGCACGGTATCCCTTCGCATATAGCGTATTGTTTGTCACTCAATAAGATTTCCCGCCGACAAATGGCCCGCGATCCTGGATAAACACGACGCAGAACTCCTCGAATAAAATTAAAAGCGTCCGCTCCGGTTATTACGTAATGATCGTGTACACAACGCCGTTGGTAAGCTACAAATGGCTACTATTAATTATGTTCTCGATTGTATCCGCTTATTTAGAATAGCACACACGCTAACGATCCCACTATTGAATTTCTGCATCTTAAGATATAAACAAACCGTCCGACATACACTGTAACAACTCTAAAATGACGTCGGCTGCTTGCAATTAAAGATTTTTTTTAATAATAACCACTCCAACTAAGTTCTAAGCATGGGCTAGGATACAGTTTACGATAATAGTCGAATGGCGGGATTTGAACTCTCGACCACGTGATCGGAAATCTGTAACTTGGACCATTAGGCTGTTGGCGCTTAGTTACCTGTAAAGATAATAGATATAATGAAAGACTGAATAAAATCTATAAGAAATTGTCACTAAATGAGGTGTGAACATGAAAGTATATCGAATTTGACAGACATCATCATTACGAGGAAATGTTTTGATACAAGTGCAGCGTTGGCTCGCCTCTCTCGAGTGAATGGCGACACTCGAAGACCGTGATAATTGTAAAATGTTCAACGCTTCACGATATGAATCCACCGGAATGAAGAACTTACGTTTTACTTTCACAAGAAAGTGTCGACAACATTTCTTAACAACGTTTGAAGTCACACTTAGATTGCTTTCTATAAGATTTATTTGTTTCGAGAACGTCGAAATATGTATCATTTAAATATATACACATTCGAAGCGCTAATAGACCAATGGTTAACGGACTACCGATTTAGCAGTAGTAGGTTCGAATCATGCTAATCGACTATTGCGAACTATATCCTAAAACAAGCTTTTTCAAGATTATGACGAACAGTTACAAGAAATATTAGTAAATTGCCAAGATTCTACTAACATTTAAAAAAAAAGTAATGAGCTTAGAATTTGATTTTTATAGCTTAACTTAATAATAAATAACTATTATTATAATTGAAAAAAAAATCGCATTTTGCTCCATTAAATTGACATACGGAATTTAAAAGTTGATTAAATCTACAAATGCAGACGATATGAAATAAATTTTAAAAACTTTATGCATCAAACTCCGGCGGCGAGATCGCATCTTAATCTTATTCTAAATTCAAAATATGACATATTACATAGAAGAGGAAGTTTAAAAGTATTTCTGATGATATTAAACTTCAATAGACAATCGTATAATATTTCGTCAATTATTGCTTAGGGTTTTTAAGAATGAAAAGTCGATGCGAACTTCGGACTAGCCTTTTTTTTATAAGAGAGGGGGCAACCGAGCCGCTGGATCACGAGGTCACCATCGACGATCGTGTACATCCGCAGTACCAGAGGAACAGATCCGTTGCCCGCTTTTGAGAAAGATGTACGCTCACTTCTTGAAGGAACCTGAGACTTTTAAATAAGTTTATAAGACATTTAATATTTATAAAAGCCTAAATTTGAATAGTTTGCATTCAGTAAATTATTCCATAGGTGTTCTGATTTAGTACCAATCCGTTTTTTTTTAATCAATTCGAAGCTGGATCTCATTTAAGTACATTTGAGTAAAACAAATTCCAAAGTTGCACGATTTCAATGAAAATAACGTTGATATTAAAGTTGTGTTGTGCTAATCTAAAATGTAGGTTAATGTATATCATTACTTAAAACTATTTCATATAGTTTGATACACGGGGGCTTAACGACAGAGGTCATAATAGCGTAAGGTAATCATGTTTTTATTACAGTTACTTGTCGACTAAGAACTTACGTAAATTGGAGATTAAACACATGATAAACTGCCGTTAGTCTAGTGATTGGAGTACTCGAGTTATATCATATGGGTATTCAATTCGATAAATTAACGTAAATGAAACAAAGTACGATATTAGTTTACCTTGTTGTTAAATATAATTAGATATGAATACATTTTATTAAGGTATAAATAACAATTTATGATAAATAATATTCTATGGGAATGGTGCTAGAAGTCGCAGTATGTTCATGATTAATGAATGAGGTGGTCGTTACTAGCAAACGCTGTGGCACGGTAACCCAGTTAATTCACAATACCTTTGACACACACCATTAATACGTGCGTCTATCTCTCGGCTAGTTAGGGCCATTCAGTGTCCTAGCACACGTTGAGCAATAGACCGCAACGCTTCGCCGCCTAAAGGGCGAGTCTGTGCGTACGAAATTACGTCCAATTTCCCCCACACACAATTGCAGGATTAGAGCGGAATTTATACGTCTGGCTTTTTCAAATTAGACTCTGCTTCTAGGCTTAATTCTGTCTGAGTGCCGTTCCATTTGTCGCCTAACCCGTTGCCAACAATGGGACACTCTTTTAAAGCCGTACCCGGCCAAGACGTTTAATGCCTCTAAAGTTTTATTATTCAAAAATATTACTCTGGCGTTAACTTTGTTTTATTTTTTAATTCCGTATTCGGGTTAATGGTTACGACACCATTTTGATTTGTTACTTTTTAGCAAAAAAGATTGTTGTAAATCTTATGGTAATAAAATTATTCTTTTTCTTATTCTGTCTTGTATTTTCGTTAGATATTGCTGAAGTATACTACTTATAAAACGGCTTAACTCACGTGCAACTCGGTGTCAGTACCGACTAGTTTCGAGCCCATCGGGGGCTGAGTTAAGCCGTTTTATAAGTAGTATAGTGAAATGTCTCACGAAAGTTTTAATAGTTTAATTGCTGAAGTATATATTAAAGGTACCATTTTTTTTAAAGAAATGTAAACTATCATGTTAAAGTTGATTATGTCCGAAAGTGCAGGCCACCGTCACTAAGTCATTATAACTCTCATCTCATAACGAAGTAACGAAATAGTGCAGATTGTCAGATAAAGAACGTATAACATGGATTAAAAGGCTGATAACCTCTGTCCGAAGTATGTAATTATTGGAAATACTATTTACCGAGCCCGCTAGCGTACACCTTTAGTATTCAATCCAAAAAGGTTCTTATCCCTTGGCAACAAAGCCCGAGACATTACAGAAGAGAGATGATCACGTCAAGCCTCCGCTTGAAGCGCTGTAAAGCGACGGGCCTATGAATCGGTGTATAATTAAGAAATAAGTTGAGTTACAGTTTTTTAGCTGGCTTTTTACAAAGCACGACGCGGCCGAGGCAATTAAGCCGCCTTGTAAATTGAATGTTTGCTTATAGTGATTAGTAATTAACTTGAAGTTTTTATTCAAACGCGCACGACCCACTTGATCGTGTTGATAGTTGTTTGTTGATGCGATTTAACGTAATGCTCCATAGTAAATATTAATTAAAGTCCAGCCGCTTTTATTGTCCGCTCGCATCGCTACGGCGCTTTCGTTTTTGCTTCATTTCGCGAATGTTGGCCAGCTTGCGGTTATAAATAATTGCGAATACATTTTCATAATGAAAAGAGACGATCTCTATATATTTATCTAGACCGCTATTAATGATGGCATTCAGATTTCAAACTATTGACAAGGACGGTACGTCATAAGATACCGCTTCCAAGGTATTTTTGTGAGACTAAGAAAACTGACTAAATTTCACTTCTATACTTTGAATGGCCACATCTGTATGAAGTTATACTATTGACATAGGAAACAATCAATAATTTTGAATAAAGATTGTTTTTTACCAGCCAACGCGATATAAAGATACAATACAAGATATATACATACAAAGTCATTAAATTGAATTACACAATTGACAAAAAGCCAATGACAAGTCATCACAAATAGAAATATTATATAAAAATAACATTCCGTAAGTAACGTTAAGTCAAAAAGGTAGACAACATGAAAATGAAATATTGTAAGTATTCTGTATTAAAATAAATCCTTTATATAGCGGCTTATCGTGGTGCGGATATTCGATCAATTAGCAATAAACGGTGACGTCAGAGCGGTCACAATCTCGCATAAATTCAATTAGGCGGCGGCCACGGCGGCCGGCTCCCAGCGAGACAACTTTGTGAAATAATTGATGGAGCATAACCCTTTAGGAATTAAGGTTTACCCCAAAAAGTGTATAGTAACCGTAATATTTGTATGAAGTTAACATCATTAACGTGTACTACGTTTCAGCAGTATGTACAATCATAGCTACATTTTTGTTTATAAATTATAAACAATGTACGAAACCGCGCCAAGTTAGAGCGCCAATAGCCTAATGGTCAAAAGTACAGGTTATCTATCACGTGATCGAATCCCCCTATTGTAAATCACATCCTGGCACAAGTTCTAAAGCTTACTTAAAACGGTATAATAATCTGTTGTTATTTTTACAAATAAAACAGGGTTACTTGCGTTGTCGTCTACAAGTTCTAGCAACGTTTGTTTATGTTTCGAATTTGAAAACGGTAAATGATTCTTTATAGTTAACGGTTATCACAAACATATTGTAAACGGATAATCTATTCTATAGAGTAAAAAATATTCGATATGAAATCGAATCGATGCCTTCACCTAGATATTCGTGGGCTTGCACACAATCGATTTAATATAAAAGAAAGTAGCGCCGGCATTCTTGCTTCAATTTAGTGCCCGTTGTGATTGAAAAGAAAATTAATTCGAGTCGATTATTATTATTTTTTTTTAAACTACAGATTGCTTCCATGATTCCATTATTCGAGTGTGATGAAAATAAAAGATTATTGAAATACTAAAAAGGGAACAAATTTGACAAGCTTTAATATATTTTTGATTTAAAGTAGATTCAAATCATCATCAACCTACCCTCTTCACTATGGAGGGTCGGCACAGTACTGCTCTTCCATACATCTCTGTCAGCCTTCATATCTGAACTCACACACTTACGCATATCCTCTTTCACAAAATCCATCCACGTCTTCATCGACCTTCCTCTACCTTTATAGTTCAACATTCAATCTCAAATAGATTTTTATTTTATAAAAAAAATATTAGTAGATTTTGTTAATTTACCAATATTTCTTGTAACCATTCCTGCTAAGTTTGTAAAATCTTGTGTTAGGAATGGTTCCCGACAATAGTCGAATGGCGGGATTCGAACTTTCGACCACGTGATCGGAAATTCCGGTCACATGCCGACTTCTCAGTTGATTGTACCTTAACTACGACTTTAATATAAGAGGCAAACTTAAACGAAATCAGTTATAATTAACACGTCATAAAGGCCACCCACGTATCTCTTAATAGAGAGGTTAGGTTTCAAAGACAGTTAACATTTTTAAAGGTTAACGTTAGAGGTCATATCAATATAAGAATTCTACGAAAAGAAATATTAGTAAATTAAGAAGAATGTGCTAATATATTTACAAAAAAAAAGTACATTAATACACAAGATACATGAATATTTTGAAATATCTAAAGTTAGACATTAAGGTACGCTTAATTCTATAACATATTCAAGATATAAAACGTTGACCGGATATAGTAAGCAGACACCTCAAAATAGTGTTAAAAAATAGTTGTAAGCGATGAGAAGCGAAACAATAGGAGGCACGTCTTCCGTCCGTGAAGCCTGTTTTTGAACTCTTGATTTTTTTCAAAACCGTTGACATTATACCATTGGTTTTATATTTAAATTATAAAATATATTTTAATAAGTAAATATAGAAACTCTATCTTCTTTATAATTAGCTTCAAACGTTTTTGGAATCCAGTGCTAAGATGTTGTTTATCTCGAGCGCGATATTTTTGTGTCTTCAAATAAATGAGTGCACAGCAAATGTGCTGGTAAGTAGCAGGAAGCGATTATATCACTATTTGAGAGGTGTCCCGTGCATTTTGTAATCCATTAGGGCTGTGTGTCGCACGGCAATTTTCCATTGGTTGCCTCCCATCGCCCACACGCAGTTTACAGCCAAAGAGTTAATAACTATTATTAAAAAATAGTCGAGTTGAATGCGTCAGTAGAAATTATGATTAATATCTGTTTAGCTAACGGTGCTGTTGGGTGCGACGGCCACGGATCCGACGTATCGTAACGAATCATGTGTACGTTGGACGTTTGACTACAGCGGAGTCGTGAGCGGAGACCTGCTAAATGAGATCAATTACTGACTATGAATTATGACAAAGTGCTTTGGCAATAATGGGCGAAGTTTACGCCATCATTTAATTATGTTAAACATTACCTACCATCTTACTATACAAACTTTCTGACATATTCCATAATCATTCCAATCTCATTTTATAACGACTAGATTGTGTACAATGATAGAAACAATTTATCATTGCTTTGTTGTTTGCGAGTGTTATTTTGCTTGGACTCCATGATATTTATAAAAAAAATCTTTATTAAAAACAGTTTTAATAAAAATACAGTTCTATAAAAACCCAATTATCACCGACTTTTTAACTAAACGTTCATCTTTAATTACCAAAATACAGAACTATAAAGTACAAAATAGAAAATATGTACCTTAAATAACCGTAGTAAACGGCTTAAGCAGGAATTATATACAAAAAGACGGAAGACGCGATAACAATCAAGCGGTCTGTTAGCTTCGTTGATCGCTATTACAATATAAACGCAGCACAAACCTCTTAATCAGAAGCGAGGCAGAAAAGCGGCTTCAAACCTGTAAGTGTAACTCGAGGAAGAGTCGCTCCGATAGAAAGCGTTCGACAAGGCAGTCGCGCCGCCCAGCGCGCTAGCATTTGTTTATTTATGGAGATTATTATCGT
Source organism: Papilio gigon (assembly GCA_027563995.1). Taxonomy (NCBI): domain Eukaryota; kingdom Metazoa; phylum Arthropoda; class Insecta; order Lepidoptera; family Papilionidae; genus Papilio; species Papilio gigon. Next base: position 5,429,407 of record JAODUI010000003.1, read on the forward strand.
GCGTAATAATTCACTAAGTTTCAATTGCATAATGACGGCGGACAGGGCTACCGGCCCGGCCGGCGGACGCGTTGCAGATAATCTGCTGAGGGTAGACTATTATTAAATAGAGGTCTGTCAGTCGACTCCGCGCCGCCTTACAACGTTCCAAAGCCGACGTTCGCTTCGATACAGATTGTCGACGTGTAGATCTGATGTTGAATCGCGAAAACTGCCGCCAGATGTTGTAACAAGATATACCTGGATTGATAATTTTATGACGCATTTTGACACATTTTTACCATTCTTAACGGTACCCACTTTATTCCTACCAAGGTTCTTATCATGCTTGTAATTAAAACACTTCTTTTAAATTTATATCTCTTTAAATTTGTCTGTATGGCATTGATCTGATCATTTGATCTGTGTCAGATTTCGGAATCCGTTAAACCGTTTTGGAGATATGTAATATAAAAATATCCATCCATGTTAATTTTAGCATTGATAACATTAGTAAGAACTGCTTCATTAACACGCTGTCTATTTTTAGATTGAAAGAGAAAAGTTTTTCTATTTCTAAAATTGTTAATAAAAATCCAGCGGATAAAGTAGAACTTAGTAATATAAGCAATTCTTAGTATTTCCAACGTTCTCGGTGAATCGGTACATTTTCTGTTTTCAACGTATTAATGCTGTTAAATAAAAATCTTAAAAGAGTTTTTATTAAGTTCTTTCTTTGTATGCACATACACGTTCCTCTAACGTTATGAGCATTTAAATTTATTCAAAAAGCTTCAAACGGAAATGAACGTCGTACGCTGGCACACAAACGGCACACTTCCGATGAAATATGACAAATGGAATACACCGAGCCCGCTTATATTTTATTATTTATGTATCTACGCCGAGATTAGGCTGTCGCTTGTCACAGCTCTGACAAATTTAGTTTATACTCTAGTAATCCGTGGTAATACCGCAAACGATTGAAATCTCTATACAATTATCGTCTGACTTTTTGTTATTTGATCTCATCTCATCAGGCCATTTTTTTAAATGTGAGTCGTCATCAGCTTATACAAATTTCCACTGTGAAACTACACTCAAGCATACCCTAAGTTAAATATGATAAAGTTTTAATCAACCACCCTTAGTCTGATTCTTTGTGGACCTCTTTGGGTCTACTTCTCCAGTGTTCCAAATAGCCATTGACGTCGATTGTCACCTCGGTGTTCCAGCCGCTCACTTGCCACTTCTAAAAAAAAAACATCTTCGTATAATGTAGCTTGTATTCTGTAGGTAAGGAGATAATACAGATTAACATATCATGATCACGAGATTCTAGATTTTTTTTATCGGACATCTGTTATCGGTCGATGTAGCTCGTCTGTTGAATTGGCCTCAATGTTTATAGGAATCGATTTTTCTATATTTAAATGTAATAATATAGAAAATAAAATACCATTTGTTGCAAATAATTGTCTAACAGTTAACTATCTTACTAATATTATAAATTAGACGTAACTTTAGATGGATGAATGTTAATAGGCAAACCCTACAAACGACTATTAAATATGAACGAAATTAGACACAGATATGTTACTGCCTGGATTAACGCATAGGCGATATACTAAGTTTTTTTTTACAAGTTCTTGGACGATATAATAGTACTAGGTTCTACATAGAGTTCCTGTAAATCATTTATGTCCCATGTTTATTTTGATTAAAGATGAATGAAAATAAAGAATGCTGTAAATAACACTAAGTACCGTTAATATTGTATTAGCGATATTACTATAGTAACGTAATTAATTATAAATGTGTATCCTACTATCTTGTGAACGACGTCTCAATGTATTCGCATTGATTTAGCACCCAACTAACAAACAGCGATTGGTTCAATTAAATCAATCCCACCGCCGCCGCCGCCGCCGGCCACTCCATTAGCCGTCCTGCACCGATTGACAATACTTACGAACGATGACAACTACTGTTGTTCCCCAATTGATCCCCAGGGAACTTTCAACGGCTCTCCGCTTCGCTAATACAATTACTATTGTTTATTTCTTTGATTCAATTATTAATTCACGATCTCATTGTCTATTCAAGCTGATAAAGTCCCAAGTAACTTTATGTTACAACTATGTAGCAACAGAAATCATAATAAATATAAATAATTACATCATTTTTTTTTAAGAAATGTATCATCATCATGATCATCATTATCAGCCCCTGTCTATCCATTGCTGGATATAGAATTTTCCCAGTAACGTTTACGGTATACGGTCATCGTCCTTCTGCATAAAGAAAGGTGTAAGTCAGTGAAAAAAAAAAGAATATTTCGTACAGCCACGACACGCGTTCGAATAAATGTTTAGTTTTTAAATGCACTCGGTTGCGTGTAGTTTAATAATATAATTATCGTTTGCAAAGAAACCTCGGTATTGTCAGCGTTATTACACATGTAATTTTGACGTCAACCAAAACTGCAAGTCAATTGTAAAACTTTAATTACTAGTATTATATCGGATCGTGTTTTCCGATCTCGAAATGCTTTCGAAACGATTTATGTTCACAAAGCAGTAAATGAAGCATACATAGGCACACGTCACTAAGAAACACGCGCATTTAATATGAACAGATGATCACGTTATTTGCTGTTTAATCGTTACATGGAAAGTAATAATAATTTACTAAAATTATATTTATGCCTAAGCGATTAATACGTGAACGACCACAACAATAGCTTTGCTAACACTTCCGAAACTCTCGATTCATTTTCCACACTATAAATTACGATTAAATGATGTTAAGCACTATAAAATTTAATTCACCGCGTCTACAAACCGATTTGCTAAAGTTAAAATGCAATAAAACTCCAAACTATCTTGTGAGTTATGTTAAAGGACTGGTACAGCATGTGCCTAGCATTTTTCTTACAGCCTGTCGCATAAAACTAAGTGATAAAACACGAATTAACTATGTTTATTGAAGTCGTTTGATAATCGTTTCGTTAAGTCTTTTAAGCGGACAAATAAAGTAACAAAAAATATTGCCTCGGATTAAAACGTCAGTGTAAATTGTCGAGTGCGTATTGAAAATGTTAAAAGAACGAATAGAAACCTAACACATAGAGCGGGCAAATCGTTTCGTTCGGAGCTTAAACGCGCCCGATAAAAACATTACAGGACGCTCTCAATAAATACACATTAATGTCCCGGAGCATTCTGGTTTACATTCCGTGCGGTTTCCGACGAGTTTTATAAAGCCCCGCGTTCGCCCGCACACGCAATTACAAACGCCCGTTCGAACAACA
>JAODUI010000003.1:5433983-5455873 GCA_027563995.1 Papilio gigon
CCGTGCGGTTTCCGACGAGTTTTATAAAGCCCCGCGTTCGCCCGCACACGCAATTACAAACGCCCGTTCGAACAACAATCGGTATTTATTCACGGGCGATATGTTGAGATGTACATTACGTCGTTGACTCTCGATACCATCGCGGTGATGTTCACCAGACCGACAATATGTGTCGTCCAAATTGTGATGATCGTCACTTGTTTAATCTAAATAAGACCGTATGAGCACCGACAGTCTTGTATACTCATGAACTACGTTCATAAATATACCACGCGATCTATCACTTAATGATATAGAAACCTGTACGACTTAGGGTCCTTCAAGAAGCGAGCTGACATCTTTCTCAAAGGCCGGCAACGCACCTGTGGTTCTTCTGGTATTACAAATGTCCACGAGCGTCGTTAACCACCATCGTGATCACGTCGCTCGTTTGCCCCTCTTATAAAAAAAACACTTTTTTTACACATTTGAATTGTATTGTTCTTATATAATGAAGATAAATTGTAAAATGTTTAACCTGTTTAAAATAAAGAAATACTTGAGTCTTTATCTAAATTTTTATGAATTTTTGTTTAACAAACGCGTCGGTATGCTGTGTTCATTTAAAGCTAAATTCGCTTGAACGTGTCGTACGCATCGAGACGATGACAACAGACAATAGCCAATAGGATACACCTTTTAAATTTGTTAACTATAAAATAAAAAATAATTTAGCAGACTTCATAGTAGAGTACGAGAATGTAACCAAGATAACGTCATCAAGAAATCTTTATTAGATACAAGATCTGACCAAATTTAATAAAGTTTAGTAAGAATTAAGACGTTGAAACAACAACGTTTTTTTTATTATACGTATAATGATGACTTTAAAATATACGTGGGTATTTTATTGGCCCGAACACAACAGTCTAAACAATCGAAGCGAGCTGCGCAGCGGCCGAGCTGTCGAAACGGAGCGAGCACATGCGCTGAAACAAGAAAAAGCCTCTTGAGCCAACCAGTTATTACACTAATCGCCGCGATATAATTCCCCGGTCAACTTAAACACAGGTTCTTTGCGGATCGAAATGCAAACATGGCGGCCGCTTTGAACACGATAGCGCGGGAAAGGAACCGGTGCCGATTACATACGGCGATTTTTAAATTCTTAATTATTTAATTACGATTATTACCTTTATAAATAGAACATACATGGCGAGAAGACAATTACTGACCTAGTGATAAAAGAAAAATCTACTTTAGAAGTTACTATCGGAATACTAAAATTCGTTCCAAATTATCGCCCGTATTAATCTATTAATTATTTAAATAAAGAACATACCAAGATATGTGACACAAAGAATTAAAGTAATTTATTAATCTATACCTTTTTTAATGAAAAAAATGTTTATTGCTCACTAAACCAATAAGTTTATTAGTGCCTTGTTTCCTTAATTAGGGATCCTGTGATTGAGGAGTCAAGGACTTCCCTTAAACTATTACACTCAAATATAAAGTGATTACAATAATAATTTTAAAGTTCTTAAATGATTTTATAAGAGATCTTCGAAATAGTTTCTCGTTCAAATTAATTCTAAATTTAAATATTTAATAATTTACTGAGCCGACTGTCCGTAGGGAAAAGGGCGGGTTGATTATGACGGTACATTTAAAAAGTTAATTCGATAGAAGTAGACGGCACGTCCCGTTGCGTTTCGGTCAATCAAAAAGCGGTGCGAATGTTGCGTGGTTCGTTTTACCGCACGCCAAAGTTATCTCCGACGCCGCGTCTTCAACACGAATCGTCCACTATCAACATTTTATGTCCCTATAAACGATTCTTATCAGCAAGAACATCACTATACAATTGTATTAAGTTGCAACTACCGTACATAAGTTACAAACCATATAAGTTACAGTACATTTCCAGTAGTCAAAGTTTGGTACATTTTCGTATTCAGTAGTGGAAACCCAAAGTTGTACTGGTAAGTTTAATCTTTTGGATTTACATATTTTAGTCTTGTTTCTAGTTTACATTGGTATATAACAATTATAAGAGTATATCGACGTGTTCAAAAGGACTAAGTTCGTGATGAACATAGATGAAAAATTAAATAAAACCATAAACACAGTACTAGTATGTTATCAGATCCATTAAACGACATATTGGATATAACGCCATATAAATTCCATGAATAAATCGCTGTTGTTTTCCTTCAACTTCGGTCAAGAGACATTTTATTATCACAGTAATGACAATAAAAAATAAACAGAAACGTGGGCGGCGCCGCGGGGCGGACACTTTATGAGAAATTCAATACAGTTTTTAAGAAACCGACGCAACGCGGAATCCGTTGATTTTATTATTTACGTCTTTAAATCTTTATATAAATACAAGCATTTGTAACACCTGAGCTGTTAACGTGACATTTATAGATAAATTCATATCAAAATATTTATTACTTTAAAACAAATTAAGTATTCAAATTAAAATATTTCACGCGCTCGTCGTTTGTATAGTCTAAGTGTCTCTGACAGTATGACGTCCAAGGTTCAATAACAAATGACCTTACATTAATTACTTAGAGCATTTATATCCCGTATTTTTTTTCAATTATCACAGTTCATAATGAACTTAGACTAAGTATGATAGTTTGCAAATTTATTAGATTGCCAGATTAATAAGGATGGATTAATTCCGTGTTTATATTCTGTCATGGCTTCTCGTTAAGCGTTTATTCTCTGTTAATTTATAGGTCGAACATTATTATTTAGTGTTATTGTTTACGACCGTGTCAGTACAACAAATCGACATTCGAACTGCGTCCCTCCCGCTTGAGCAATCACGGTAAAACTAAATTATCTAATTTATAACATACGATCGCACAGACCTCCTAGGTAAGGAACTACGAAAGCCAATTAAAAATCTCGGCTCTTTTAAGGGTTGGCTATTAAAATGTAATATACGAGCCGAGGAACAATTCGCTTAACCCCCCGCGAGCTATACTCCATGCGCCAAAGAACATGGCATCTTTAAATTTATCACTAGCGTATTAAATGTCGTTCCATATATAAATTAAAGGTATAATACGTCAGACGATTGGCACGATCGCTGCGGTGCCTCATCGGTTTTGTCGGTGCGGTAATTGAAATTATTAATTCACAATTACCAAGTTAAAGTCGAGGTCGGGCCGGCTCGATACATTGTTACTGCCGTCGTCGCCGGGGCTCGACTCAAGCTCGGCCGTTATACAGACACACGTGTTTTCTCGCTTGCGAATACATTTGCAAATTTATTTTGTGTAACATCGACTAAATTTAAGCTAAATTGATTAATAGTTTATTCTATAATAAAATAACAAATAATACTTGACCATAAATGTTAATAGAATAAATTCAATTTCATTAAACAGGTCAATAATACAATTGACTTATAAGCCAAAACTTGGTACAGCGCCCTCTTGCTACTGATTAACAAAATGTCGCAGTCCAAAGATAAAAGCTTTAACAAGAATACGTGTAGACGCGCCCTGAACGACTCCAGGGCAAACGAGATGCTACTTCAAAGAGAATTTAGAGTACATCAAATGGACTTAACTGACTTTAAGGTAGAAATAAAACTACGTAAAAAAATTGCTTATACAATTTTCATTTAAAGCTTAAAGTGATCATAAATATTGATTTTAATGTACCTAACTATTATGACATTATTATGAAAATCATTCACCTTGTCGGCAGGAGTTTACTAAATAATTAACCATAATGTTTCGTTCACTTTACTACAAAACACGTAGTATTAACAGAAATCAAAATTCTAGGCGTAAAATAGAGATTAAAGAGTGACTGATATGAAAATCTTACTCAGAACTCTAGCAGAGTAAAGTGCAGTATTGGCTAAATATTTGTTTGCATTCAATTAATTAAATAATTCAAACATAAGAGGAAAGGCGTACAAATTTTCATAATATATGTATAGTAAAGTCTGCGCATGCGTCGATTGTTGTGTGGGGTTTGTTCAGAACAGGTGGGCTTCTCATCACACGATATCAAGTTGCAGTCGATTGTACGCGATCGAAGTTTTCCGGTCGGAACTCGCCTGTACGCCCATCATACCTATTGTATTGCATTAATTGCCCACGGTAGTCATTCAATAACTCGTAATGCGGTCGCAAAAAAAACATAAAAACGCACCCCAAAATCTCCCAAACGTCGAACATCCGCGAACACACAAAGATATCAGTAATACGATATTTTTATAGAACGAATTTGTTTGTGATAGCAGATGGGTGTGGAAGGAAGCTACCGACTTGTTGCGAACTATGATTATTTTCTTAGAACTTTGAAATATTTTTTTGCTTTTCCGTGTACCTAGTTATTATAATCGCAGGTGTTTGTTCTACCACTAAGTATTATATTTCATTCGTGTAGTATTTGCAAGTTTGCATTCTGAAAAATTACGTGTCGAGAAGGTAACTCGCGTCGTGTACTAATAACAATTTATAGAGAACTCGTGTCAATCCTCGTTTTTAAATTATTATCACACGGTCGTAGTTTCGAATACAAGAATGTATGCAGATATTTTATACAAATCATTGTTTTTGAAAATTAGTACAGTTTTGTTAATTTAATATAATTTCTTGTAAGCTGGAAAAAGCTTTTGTCATGGTTCACGGTAACAGTCGAATGGATTCCAACCCACAACCGCTAGATCGGTAGTCCGTTCTCTTAACTATAATGCAATTAGCGCTTCTAGGACATTTGTATATAATCTATTTGAATGTTTAGTATAAGATTTTATTGAATAAAATAATTTCTTTCTTTCCTAACTGTTTTATTATATAAACACGACGTATATCTGAAGTCACTTCCTGACTCTTCAAGAGGCATAAAAAGTAAACCTCACTTACGCTCATACACTAATCCTAGTCGTAAATCTCTTCAAGTCTACGTTTAACGTTTCAAAATTCGAAATACCATAACTTACGGCGCCTTAAAGAACAATTAGTAAGCCCGCAGTTTTCGAATCATCTATTTATTTAGGGGTCAAATCCCTCCTGTTCAGGTAAAGGAATTTTTTCTTCGAGTTTTTTTTTTCTAGCTAATTTTACATCGGTAGTCGTGAGGGTATGCTGTTACTTTGGATTATTATTTTTGTAACATCTGCGAGTGTAACTCTAACTAGATACTAATAGATAACCGCGGATGTTTTTTATGCGCTTGCGTTCTTTTTTTTTTAATCTATTGTGTTACAGACGGCGCACCAAATGCGCTTTTTATTTATTAGGGGTTAGTTTGAAAAGAGAACGCGGGGTGCGCGATGTTGCTTTGATGCTACCATAATAACGTATGAATGATGAAGGTCGCATGTGACCACTTGATAACTAATAACTTTTTATTTATTGTAACAACAAGTGTTGTTTTTACTGTCGTTTAGGAAAAAAAAATAACCTACCAATTTTATAAACGGCCAAGTTTACGAGGATGAAGAATGAAAATTTGAAAATGGAAGAAAAGATGTTCCATTTAAAACGGACACTACACCGACACTGAAACGGTTTAATTTTAAATTAATACTATATGATGTCAGCTCATATATGCCCCCTACCAAGGAACTATAGCCTACTCTAAGTAGCGGTGACTAGACTTTAATCAATTACGCTAAATTATAATATGTACTTACTGTATCTATTTTTGTATGATCATCGTTAAACAAACGGACTATCGCAAATTCTTTACACAAGAAATCTAAATCTTCCAACCACAAACCGCAAGCAGCCATTATCTTTAACCTGATACTTCCCGTTGTAACCGGTGCAAAGAAATAAATGAGCCAACAATCTAAGCCCGACTTTTTATACAAATACTTAGATAATACTAATTTATAAATCTATATAATATGAGTAAATTGGCATTATCAACACACAACCAAACTTCTAGGCTACTTTAAATTTATAGGAAGGAAGTATATGATTTAATATGAGGAACAATAATCATACGATACTAGTTATAAAACGGCTTAACTCACGTGTAAATTGGTGTGAGTGAATTAAACCGTTTTATAAGTAGTATAGTGAAATGTCTCACGAAAGTTTTAATAGTTTAATAATTATACGGCCTATATTTTATTTGGAATTGGTAAACTTAAATGACAAATTTGAATTCAAATTACAATCAATATACACAAATATGAAACTAGATCGAATGTTTCTGTAATAGTCAAAGTAATGGAGTAACGTTTAGTGAACGAAAAGAATTGCGCTAAAAGTAGATTTCCCTCCTTATCAGGCAAAAAGATATACAATAATGATCTTTACTACTAATAAAACGGCTTAACTCACGTGTAAACTGATGTCAGTACCGACTAGTTTGGAGCCCATCGGGGGCTGTTCTGACACCGATTTACACGTGATTTAAGCCGTTTTATAAGTAGTATAGTGAAATGTCTCACGGAAGTTTTAATAGTTTTATAATGGTCTTCAAAATCTGATCTTTTACAATTACTTTTAGTCAGAAACTGTAGAACATTTTGGAGCAATATAGAAACAAAGGATACGCAATTTTATTAATTAATAAGCATATCTTTGGTTCGAAAAATTAAATTACTTTAACACGTTGTTATTGCACCGACTAAGAGATTTATTACACAAGGTGCACCAAATGCAATGTGGAAGCCATACGGGTAGAAAGGTTTTACGATCGCGTGATAGAAAAAAACGAAACCACACAGGACAGTATACATTTAAACTGATAATTTGGTGATTGCGTAATAACTAGCTTTAAATATAATTTCAATATAAAACCAATAGACGGAAACTATGATTACAGTCTACGCGGTGCGCGGTACAATAGTGATTGCTAGTATAATTAGAGCCTTGACATCATATTGAACGGGTGTCCGGTGTTCAATACATTAGGAATCTGGATAATTGAGGTTGAGTTTCTAATATAATATAGGATTAAAAGTAACCATTGCTGCCAGTTGACCAGGAGCTTAGGACGCTCTCTCTTCAAGACTGACGACTTGAGGTGGACGTCGGAGGACCGCACTTTGAAAGGAATTGTAGAAGACTATGCAAGCAGTGAGCAGGCTGTTGATGATTGTGATGTAATAGCCTAATGGTTTAGGGTACTTGGATCTAGCGATCATGGGTTCGAATCCCGTCATTCTACTATTGTCGTAAACCAAATCCTAACACAAGGTTTTTGCAAACTTGCAGGAATGGTTACAAGAAATTTTAGAATATCAACAAAAATTTATTTGTATTAAAGAAAAAAATCTCAGATATCATCATCAGCCATTGTCAGCCCAATGTATTATATATAGAAGGCTAATACTGCCAAATCATTTAAACAGAATAACCATTATAATTTCGCGTAGCACTTAATCACGTTGGAAAGCAAATAGGACTGCCCCGAACTCCCAATAAGTTACCGCTAATTACGTAATTCAAGCACCGTGACCGAAATAAAAAAGACTAGGACAAGACGCAGGAGCGTTGTGGCGGCGAAATGTAAAGGGAATGAGTCGCGCTCCCAGACCGACCCGCACACAGCAGCTGTGGACGTGCTGCGAAACAAAACACATAGTACGACTTGCTTAATCATGAAATAATATTGATCAATATTGTTAATACAAGTATTCATTTGTTTGTATTTGTTTTAAACGTTGGTATATTCCAATTTTAAAATCGTATACAATTTAAAAATATTATTTCACAAGTATGTAGTTACACTGTGGAAGGCTGGGGAAGCTTACGTTCAGCAGTCGGCAGGAAAGGCTCGATGATGATGATGTTTTATAACAAATAGTTTAAGATATTAATGTCGTTGTGTTGTATGTAATTTTTGTTATAAATATTAAAAAAAAAACAAATTAATATATTTTATGCGGCTCCACAACACTTCTGTTCTTTTCTTTAGGGGTAAATTTTAACGAACGATATATTGTGAACGAGTGCACCGCGGCCGCTTCCTAATCATCATATTCAATACAAGCCATTTAATATTATTTTGTGACAAGTGCAACCCCTGTTCAGTCCCCGCATATGGCGGATATTTTGGCCAACCTTGTGTTATTACCAGTCGGGCCATCGAGTAAAGTGGTATTATGTTTTAGACCACATGTCCTATATCCCCACTGCTTTATTATTACTATTAAATACTTTCGTTTAACTGAGTCAATTTAATATGTCAATGTAATATTTACTGGAGTTTTTGTATACAGACCGCTGCTGGAGCTGGAGCGGCGGAGTCTTCGCTCGGGGACATCAGAAAAACAAAAGAACTACAGATTTGAATTTATTTGAATTCGTAGCATCAAGCAGTATCGACATTTGAAAATAGGAAACAATTGCCGATCGTTAGATTTTAAATATCAATAGTAAAGAATGTTCTAACGACTGTATTACGACTATATTGTCATCCCACTCGTTCTCTTTAAAATGAACAGAGACAGATAGTGTTAGTATAAAATTCAATTGAAATTACCAACGACACGTTAAAGAATTTCACTATTTCCATGGAAGTGCTCATTCAAGCCGGGTCACGTAAGCCGCATCATATTACCAGTGCAGAACTACGTCATCTGTGGTTTGTATACCAAACGTAATCTGAGCCTCGTCGCTATATCTATTACGCGACAAACGTTTGTTTTATATAAAAATATTACAATAATTAATACAACAATCATGTTATAAGGAGTCATTTAATTAGCCAATAAACAGTACTCTTCTTATGTTCGCAAGTAGAATTATTCAAGTACTAGCTGTCCTACGGGATTCCGTCCGCGAGGAATTAAAAAAAAACAATCACCAGTCTAAGTGTTTTTCTTCATTATGTTCATCTGTACTTAATTTCAGCGAGATCCGTTAATGCGATAGATACGTCAACAAATATATATCAATTCATTTAAGCTATCTCATTTATAATTTAATCGAAATACCTATATTTTTTTTATTCCTTATATTTAATATATATACGGACATTATTTTATTTTAGACATACTAAAAATTATCCTATATCATTTGAAATGAAAAGTTCTTCGATAAAACTTCAGCTCGGAATATCACACGAACGGATATAGGTGGCGTAAGAAGTCAATACTCATGAAACAGGACAATAAAACCTCCATCGGCCTTAAATACCTAACATTAGACTAACCATCTCTTAAGTACCTACAATACTTCCTAGTAAATGTGACATTCTTTATCAAAAATATATATACTCAGTGAACATATATAAGTTCGAAGAATAAAAACACGAGTACTAAAAAAATTATTACATACAAGACGCATATTTAAAACACGGCGTCTATCTTGAACTCGATCTTCACATCAACCACGTGGCCACGATAAGGTATCTCAATGGCCTGTCTTCATTTCAAACAAGCAACGTATAATCCACAACATCGCATCCATGATCTGATAAAGATTCATTAAGTCAACACGTATCAAACGTGCCTTGTACGTCGTTGTAAATATATCAACATACTTTACTCTACCACACAGCTTACTCTGGTGGCATATGACCCCAATTAGCTGAGACGAAACCAAAAACTCCCAGACATGCAGAACTCAGATCTCTCGGTAATTGCTATAGCGTGACTTGTGCAAGTTATACGTAACTAGCTGCGTCACACGGTTTCACTCGACAAGTTGCTTAGCCTTTTTTTATAAGAGAAGGGCGCAAACGAGCGGCGGGATCACAAGAAAGATCATCGACGCCCATGGAATCTGCAATACCAGAAGAACCACAGATGCGATCCCGGACTTTGAGAGAGAGGTACGTTCGCTTCTTGAAGGACCCTAAGTCGTATTGGTTTGGAAATACAGCCTCTTCCTATTTGCTTATCTGTTAATTTTCATGTACAATTATCTATAAGGTATATTAAAAGAAAATCTCCAAGGCTTTTAAATGTGAGTGAGATTTCTAAATTGTTTCAAATAATCTAAGATTAGTTGAAACAGTTTTCTGATTTCTCATATTAGTGTAGGTACTTTTACTACCAGACGTTGTTGTTTAAATGTGACAGTCGTATTATAGATTTCGGACTAAATCTAGAACAAGGGACTCCTTTGTTAACCGCGTAACGACTCTGAGGGTTTTAAATATACCACGTATTTATTAGTTTGCACGCATCGCTATACTTGCTTTGGAACATATTTGTTTAAGCTTCACTACATCCGTATACAAAATGTCGTCACATATTCTTGTCGTGTAGGGTAGCACATGTTCATTTACTTTTAACTCCTACAGGGAACTAGACAAAAAGTGTCTCTACATGCAACGCGTAGCACGTTCGGGGAATTATCGCGAAACTTCCTCGCTCAGAAATCACGCGTCGCTTCCTTCCATCTTAAAGATAAAAACCGCTGCTTAATACTATGGATTTATTTGACTAATGACGTGCAGATGTTTCCTATGTGAGGAACATAGAAAAGTGGAGTATTAAAATAGAAATGAAGGGTTGCTCGCCCTTATCGGAGATAATAATTAAAAATGTATACGTTTTATCGGAGGCCGAATCTCGAACCACCCAGGTAACGACGCGGAGGTAACATCCTTAATTAAATCCTTTAGTAGCGGCCCGGTCATTTTTCTATTTCTTCATTTCGTTTGAAATAGCCATTTGTACTTTGCCGCCCTCACTCGGATATAATGAGGGTAAGAAAATGAGCATGATTAAATATTAAGGGCCTTTTTAAATTGCCATTCGTCGTTTCGTTCTAATTAGGTATTTTATTGTAGCAAATTGAACAAGGGAAAACTCAATTTGTTGTTGGTTTGTTAACGACAAAATTATGTATGTTTTTTATAGAATATCGTATAAATGTTGTCTTCAACACTCGTATAAAACTTTTCTGTCTCTGTCATTCACTTTAAGAAAACAGAGATGGCAATATTTATTTAAATTATTCCGATAGTGAAAACGTACAAATATATTGACAAAAACTATTCTTGTTCTATATAGAAACATTTTGAATGAGTAAGTTTGGAATGACGACCATTATTAGGTATCTCCAAAATAGTGGTCGGATCTCGGAGATTTTTTTTCTTCATACAAAAGTTATTTCTCAAAGCTGTCCTGCGCTGGATGATTTATATAACGGATGCTCGTCAAAACCGTAACATCAAACATTACTTATATCAACACGATGTGCGTTTAATAAAAATAAAAAACAAACCCATCATTTCGACAAACATATGCGATACATTCTTTGCCTCACAAAGTATTCCCCCAGCGAATTTAAATTTGTAATTCCAAGACACTTCGTTTTCTTTCAACCAATAACGATGAGGCGTTTTTTTTTTATAAAAAAAATAACTCCACCCATACAACGGAAACAGCTGCAGTTGTAATAATTACAAATTGAACTGAGCATTGGGCAACATTTAACCACTAGGCGAGGCCTTACACAGCGAAAAATAGTTCATTTTTTTATATACATGTAATAAAAGTTATCGTTAACAATCTAAGTTGTAAAAATTATTATGCGAATACATTAAATTAATAGAAACAAACATCGATATACAAATTTTACAGAGTTTTTATTACCTTCATTCTTTTAAATCAACGTAACCGTGTTATTTCACAGCCTAACCATGCGTTTAAAATTATAATGTTAGGCCAGTTTTCTTTCAAAGAGATTGATACATTAGTTACCAATGGTTAGATTCAGATATATAAGACGTATTAATTGCCAGCTATTCGACGTGCCCATACGTAGTCGACATTTCAACGTATATGTATGAAAAAAGCAGTGTACAAACTGTCCCTAATTGTAACACCAACATTATTCACATGTCCTCAATTTGACCAGATCATCGTCCATCGTACAGCACGCAATGCACGCAACTTTTACACTAACGAACACTCATTTTTATAATAAAGTTTTACCATTTGCACATGCTACTCAACTGTGTAACTAGCCAATAAATAAGAAAAAACAGATTTGACAGATGCCGCCATAACAAAATGGCCGCCACAAATTGTTAACATCGATCCGTCCTTGTCAAAAGACCCTATATGTAACACAGGTGTATGTTAATACACTAGGTAAATAAAAATGTTCTATGTATTCTGTGCATGATTAATTAGTAAGCGAGGAATTAACTTTTCCACGACCGCTAATTAAGTAACAGCTTTATTATGTCTGTACGTCCACAGGCAGAGCGGGCAATCGTTATTTTCAAATACGTGATTAACTTAAAAGCTTTTAATTGTTCTTGCTAAGATCTGGGTCAGCTCGATTGTATGACGGTAATCAAACAAACGACTCTCAACTTGAAAATCTTTCAAGACTAAAGCAAATAAGTCGCGTATTAAATTTATTGTTAACATTACACGGAGCGTTCTTAAATTGTACAGTAGAAAAACATCACTATTTACTGTATACAGATTAAGATATTTGCAATATCTTTGCTCTTAAATAATAATAATAAACTGAAGCGACAATAGCCTACTGGTTAAGGATATAGACTACCGATCTAGCGTTCCGGGGTTCAAATCCCACCGTTCGACTATTGTACCATATCCCAACACAAGCTTACCAGTAATGATTACAAGAAACATCAGAAATTTAACAAAAATCTGCTAATGTTTTTTTTTTTTTAAATAGAAAAGAAATCATTCATATATGTAAAAAGGTTTCAAAGTTCAACGAGGTTATATACTTTCTCATACCATTTAGTAATAAAAATGACAATTATGTCACAGGTCAATTGTTACTAACTTTGTCGAAACACTTTTACTATATATTCATATCAAATAACATCACATTTATAAAATACATTATTTGTAAATAATCTTATAGTAGAATTATTTTATTTCACGACATTCTATCGTCCTACGCAATGCCCTCAATAACTATCCGTTACAATATCTCTTCCACTACCAATGTATTTATTCTTAAAATATGTTTCCACTGTAATCCATTTAAAATGTTTTACTGTACCAATGGATCTCCAGTGAAAACTAACTGAACACGTATACAAGTTTTCATCACAACTGTAATTAATCACTCCTCATTAAGTTTTACAATAAAGTTAATGTACAATCAGGCTTTGTCTGCCCACTGCTGGACATAAGCCTTCCCCAATGACCTCCATAGTATGAGGTCCTAGGCCTTCAGCATTCAACAATTTTCCGTCGTCCGCATAAAATTCTTATATATGTATTTGTAATTGATGATAAAGCTCTAATAGCCTAATAGTTAAGAATATGGGTTTCCAGTCTAGTGATCTTAAGTTTCCGCATTTCGATTATTGTCGTCAACAATATCATAGGACAGGTCTAGAGCTTAGTTAGAATGGTAAAAGAAATTTTAGTAAATTAACAAAAAATTGCTAAAATTTTACGTACAAATAAAATGTTGGTTACCTGTTAACTAATTGATAGACACTTGGTCAGGAAGAGATACATTCTTGAGTTTTTTTATTATATTAAAAAGGCGGATATCACATCTATATTATGATTTTAAATTAGCAATTAGGTCCAAGTCGTTAAATATAACTAGCTAGTCAGTGAATGCATTAAACCTTCAAGGCGTGCTTGTGTTTTTATAAAGCATATTTTATAGCTTAGCAGCTGTGAGAGTGGCCACTGAACTTGAACCGTTACAGAAAAGCTCACGAATATGTTCAAGCTATTACTTAACTGTATTGAGGATAAGTACATTGACAAAGCCTTGGATATAATAATATGTTTTATAACTTTAAAATTAAGTTACCAAATTGTTAAGTTACAGTTATTAGACTTAATTCCATATAAGTAATTTTTTAACCGACAATCAGAACACAGCCGTATGTATGTTTTAAATGAATCTAGAACGTTCCGTTTCCCCATTCTATGCAATTGATTTCAATGTTTTATAATCTATTTAATGTATAAAAATAAATGTATTTATTGTACGAAGAATTAAATATGAAATATTTAGGTTATGTTAATCCGCCTTTATTTTACCTGTATTTAAAAACCCTATTCTTTTGTCTTGTAATCTAATTTGCTTCTATTTAAACATGGAAAATCTTAAATTTTGAGAAATAAATGAATAACGCTGCCTGCACGTTCGTTCTTCATTAAAATTGTCGGCCATTTTTTTTAGTCCTGTATAAATTATTTAATATTATTTTAATTGGTCAATATCAAATTAAGTTTGTCTCCAATCTACATAAACAATTTTATGTGTGGAATTTCGCGCTGTTAAATCTTTAGAAAACCTCATTTATTTAATTATCATTCTAGCGATGTTTATTAGTGTAAGAACATGCAAATATGTTAAAGAGTACGTCAAATTTTATTGCGTCGTTTTCGCACATTGCTACCACGGACACTTACATAATAAACCTGTCTTAAGTCCGATAACATCACAATCTTGGCTTCACGAAAAGCTAAAAGGCCATTTATAGGGACATAAATGTTTATAGAATCATAAAGCACGAGCAATCTATTGTCTCCGGCCGGCCTACGCCCGCCGGCGACATAACTAATCGAGCTATTCCGCTTTTTGTCTTCACCGGACGCATAATCAATTGTCACCTTGCCTTTGAATATTTTCCTGAGCCCGCGATGTCTCTCATCCATTTGGAACGGGTTTGGGGACAGCACGCAGTCCATAAACGATCGAGTATCGTATTGCCAGAGAAAAAAGGTGACGAGCGGACGAGTTAGAACATGGCAGACGCGAAGAGATCGTACGCGCCGGCGACGATCCAGTAGAACATCCCAGTACTACCATTATCAAAACAATACTCTTACTATTTCACTCACTTACTCAGTACTAGCTTATTTATGCGAATAATTGGTCTCACCGTTCTACCTTCGTGTGAAATTGGCATTATTAAAATATTTGCATGAACAAGGGGTTAACTTTAAAACCGCGCAAGCGTCTAAGTTAGGTTATAAAAGTTTTAACAACCAACTCTTACTTTAACAACCAACTCTTACTTTAACAACCAACTCAAGTTATGGTTGAAGTTGAAAACATCACAAAATCAATGGCCAAGAAAAAATTCCAAATGAAATGTCACTCTACTTTCATATTCACTAAACACTTCTTTTATTATTTAGTATTTTTTTTCCGGTTTACTAATATTTCTTCTTTAAGTTTTCGTAAGCAAATAACTAGAAAACAGCACAACATATCTGTTTTACACATCTCACAGATACTCCTAATTTGTTTTCCGACAAAGTGTCGACATCTAACATAAAAGATAATCCATTTTGAAACTTTAATACCTTTAATACTTAAGTTAAATCACATTTAGTTAACGTTACACTTCAGATATATTTGCATCCGGTGGGAACAATAACATCCTCTTTGTTACTAACTTCTAGAAAGTTCCCTTTTACATTGTACAAATAAGTTTCAACTACCTAACGACGTCTTATTACTTTGGTATAAAGTTTTATTTTCTGAAATATGAAGGAAAGAACAGATTCTGTAAAGCCTCCTACACACTTTCAGTGTGAACAGACAAGTACAATAGCATCATCACGGTCATCACAATACCCCTTTGTCTGCACACTGCTACACACATACCTATCATAATACAATGCAAAATTTTATTTACTAAACAAACTAAACCTTTTCCCATTTATTGTATTATGAATATATACAATATTCGTTCATATTACTAAATTATGAGGATACCGAAAATTTTCTTAGGTCTAATAAGGACGAAAGGGCGAGAAGACCACACGTATGATCGCACTCATTCTCACTCATACACCCAACCTATACACATTCACACTCACATACATCAACAGAAAAATCTAACACAGATACACTGCAATCTGCTTCCTTCATTGTAAAGGCGCCGGTGCCTGTCACAGTGCCAACTACGTCAGGTCCCAGTTACATGTATCTATAATTTGTCACACACACATTTAAATGTTAATCATCATCATCAGCTCACTATACGTCACCAAGGGGCTTGTTATCCCTGAGGGGATAAGTAGATTTTTGTTAATTTATTAATATTTCCTGTAACCATACGTTATAAGCTTGAAAAAGCTTGTTAGGATATGGTTTACAATATTCGAATGGTGGGATTCGAATCCGCGACCGCTAGATCGATAGTCCGTATATAACCATTAGGCAATTGGTACTTATTTTTACGTGTGTTTTTACTTTGTCCATTTCTTTCTACCGAGGAACCTTCAAAGTTACTTAGTTTATCCTCTCGTCTGAATGAAGTCCATAATATCATTGAGTAACAAGATATAAGAAATTAACGTTTATTCACAAACAGAATAACTAAGTCTGATATCAACAAGCCGGGTGCAAAATACTACTTAAGAAGTAATTACTTTAATAAAACATAAATGTTGATAGGATTAAAGTTGTGTAGGAATATATAATGATATAACGATGTCGTTAAATCTTAGAACGAAAATAAACTAAATTAAGATAAATAAATAAAAAAAATAAAAGAGATTAAATAAAGAAAACGATGTTATAAAACCAATCGTGAGACATTTCACTATACTACTTATAATACGGCTTAACTTACGTGTAAATCGGTGTCGGTACCGACTAGTTTTGAGCCCATAGGATGCTCTTCTTTAGGGTGAGTCGGCCGTCGGCAGACCGTTTTAAACCATTTTTATAAGTAGTATAACAAAAAAAACCTATTTACAAGAAGTAGAAAGAAAAATAAACACATAAAACAAAATATAGAGAAAACTTTAATAAAAGGTAACCTGGCTAGAAATTATTGAAATACAAAATTTATTTGCATTGAATGAGTCTCAACCATTTCGATAGTATGTTTTTCGTATAAACAAAAGGATGATACAAAAATCCCTCCTTAAACGTATGAAGATTATCAATAAATTGATATAAATTCGCACATAAGAAAGCCCCTAAAAGCAGGAACGCTTCACACATAAATTCGGCAAACTTTACCCCAGGCTGTGCTTAATATCTCGCGAATCGACGTAACGCCGCCTTCGAGAATATGACTATTTGAATTTCATAAAGTACCGCCGCGCCATACTTTTATTCTGTTAAGCGTTTCCTTTAATATGTTATTGTTTTCTTTCAAAAGAAACTTTTCTACAAACTTTAAAATGCACATAAAATTTAAACTGCGATCCATAACATGTTGGATGCGGAAGGAGGACCGCATACTGTGGAAGACATTGGGCCTATGTCCAACAGTGGGCAGACAGGAGCTGATGATGATGATGATGATCAATTACATATTTTTTTTAAGTTAAGATGTCTTATATTTTTATCAAAAAACTACTACTATTTATCTATATTTATCTATTTACTGTTTTTTTTTTACTTAAAACGTTAGTAGATTTTTGTTAATTTACTTATACTTGTAAACTTAAAAAAAAGCTTATGTTAACCTTTAAGTTTACATATAATTTACTATGGTATATATGTGCTGAGGCCTACGTCCAGCAGTGGACTACACTAGGCTGATAATGATGATGATGATGATATGTGTTCAAACGCACAGTATTATGTTATCAATATTAATAGGTTGTGTTTAGATAAACAATACGCTAGCATATTAAAATACAGTTGACAGAACTCAATACAAAAAAAAATTGAAATTAAACTCTTTAGCAAAATACGAACTTAAATACGCGTAGCACAACTTACAAGCGTAGCTTACTCTACGAGCGTAGGACAACCTACGTAGCTTATCCTACGGGTATAACTTGCGCTTGTGCTACGCTCGTAGCTTTAAATCCATTGAAATTATTTATTGAGTCGGCGCTACAATGCGTAGTATATAAACTACAGTTGTTACATTGTTATAAAATACCTGTTTATTATTACAATCATGTATAAAATGAAATAGGATAAAATTTCCTTTATTATGTATCCTCTGGAGGACTCAAAGCCAACCTGAGAGATGGCTAGGCCACATTCAACGCTGGCGCAGTGCATTGAATTCACACATACATTTGAATTACATTAGACATGTGCAAGCATCACGGCGTTGTCCTTCACCGTAAGAACGTCGCATAATGAAATTACATTAAATTTCGGTGTGGATAAAACTTAGTCCAGTCCAGTTTAACCACTGCGCCACCGATTCTTCTCTTTATTTGATTTGTCATAAGAAATTGAGTTGTATTGCTTAAAAATATACCACTTCGTAACACAAAAAAAAAAAACAATTGTTACTTAATTCAGGGAATCTTAGCTTATCTTACGTTTCCACTTCAGTGAATCTGTAAATAAAAAGGCAACCTAAAAAACTACAGAACTTTATTACTTCATTTCCTTCATAAAGTTAGAACTTATAAAGGAAATGAAGATTTATTGTACTGTTTTTTTTTGTCAACTTACTCACCCCCTAAGTTTAAACCGTTATAATATATAGCTAAAAACCTATCGTCTTAATAACGCTTGCTTCTTTTTTTCTAGTTTTGTGTTAATCTATTAATATTTCATTTACCATTCTAACTAAGCTAGACTTGTGCTAGGATATGGTTAACAATAATCGATTGGCGGTATTCGAACTCTGAAGCACATGACCGGTGATACTCTTAGCCATTAGGTTATTGGCGCTTTTAAATTAATGTTGAAATATTATTGACTATATTCGAATAGTATTTTGAACTATTGACCACGTGATAGAAAGAACCTTAACGTAACGTATAGAATTAAATAAATAACTATATTAATACGTTGGTTTATTTTTAAATACTTCGTATACGATGCATGTTTAGCCAGAAATTCGGTGAATTACAAAGCCAAATGGGCGGTCACGGATTCGGTTAGTTGCGGTACTGCAGGTTTATTGTTGTACAGCATTATTTCAGTGAATTAGGGGTTTCAGTAGACTGGTGTATAATTTTAAACCTTATGTAGTAGTTATTATATATTTATAATACTGCGGCTAGAAACTGAAACGAATTTACTGAGAATATTTGAAACTATAACCGCTTTTATATTGTTAATAACACACAGCGTACCTCTATCTCAAAGGCCGGCAATACACTGTGGTTCCTCTAGTATTACAGGCGTCTGGGCGTCGATGATCGCTCTTGCGATCCCGCCGCTCGTTTGCCCCCTTCTCGTATAAAAAAAGTATATTTATTGATAGTATGTAATCATCATCGTCAGCTCTTCTCTGTCCACTGTTGAACATAGGACTTCTCCGATGCCTTCCACACGCGGTCAGTACCCCACTTTTTAAAAATATTTGGGAGAAAAGAAGTCGGTCACACAGAGCAGATAGGCGACATATTGCTTTTTACTATTATACCGGTTTTTATGCTCCTTTGTAATTTGTGAGAAGGAGCGGAGTATGCGGACGAGAGCTTTTTTTTTAAGTGGAACACCGCGAACGGTTGTGACTGTGTATTAGAGCGACATCTGTGCTCAGGTGAGATAAAACTCGTCGAAAAAATGTTAACATCGAAAACAATGAAACTTGGTGCAAATCGTGTCTTGTTCCATTTTCACTTCCCCGACAACTTTTTAACAGTATTATTTACTTAAAGACAACTTTAAAATTGGGCCAGCTTCTACATTTAACAAAAGATAACACAATTTCGTACTGTCTAAAGTTCTTTTGTCTATTTTCACCGTTTGTAAAACGATATTTCGGTAGTAATATACTTTTACAAATAAATGAGATGCATACAGTGGATATTTAATCACAAAGTAATGATAAATAAGCGACATAGACGCTGTTGTTAAGCGCTTGACTAGACCGGACCGTATACAACAAGTCCAGGTTCTATCCCCGTCATATACCACTGTGTTTTTCGATTATCGAATTTGATTTCTATATTATACGACGTTACAGTGAAGGTAAACATCATAATGTTTGCACATATGTGAAATAATTCAAAGACATGTGAAGTCAATGCAGGTCAGCGTGGTTGATTATGGCCTAGCCACCACTAGGGTAGACTCCGAGCCAGAACAAAATGGGAAGAAATGAAAATATCATCATCAGCATCAGCCCCTGTCTGCCCACTTTTGGACATAATGAAAATATGCCAACATTTAATTATTTAAAGCTTGTTGTAAACACGGAAGAGTGCGGCTTCCGACTACAGGCACCGAATTGTCACTTAAATGGAAGCCCCAAAAAAGGATAAAATAGTGTAAATTTTTTACCTTAATAAATCATTTTATCATTTTCATTTTTAATAAGGGTAAGTTTTTAATGAAGGTAAGTAAACAAAACGAAGATAATTCAATGTTTCTTATAATGTTGCAAAGGAAAAATGCAAGAACAATTTATGGCACTGTTTAACGTAGTAAGGTGATACGTAAGCATTCACAAAGTGCATCTCTTCCCTCTTGTAACTTTATCCTGCACTTAGACTTGACTTTAACATTTTAAAGATCAAAGGGGACTTACGAAGAACTTAATTTACTGCTTCATAATGACCTTTATACATTTTACTAATATTATAAATGCGAAAGCTTAGATGGATGGATTTTGTTATTAATTTCTAAATTTCATCATCATCATCATTATCAGCCTAATGAAGTCCACTGCTGGACGTAGGCCTCCCCATCGATTGCCACGATGACCGGTCCTGTGCCCGCATCCAGTGCATTCCCGCTACCTTGACCTAAACCTTTTAAATTTAATTAACTTTAATTCATTCAGTTAACGTTTATTTTTACATTTTAAAAATAACACACGCATTGATGTTGTATCATTTTATTACAATACTCATCTCACTCAGCCGCGAACATGTTTAGTATCTGCTTTTTAAATTGTCCTTTTTAATTGTCCTGCATTATATTTAATTTAATTGCGTAGTTTAATTCAACGGAAGTCCTTGACTCCTTAAACACGGGATCCCAGGAGTCAAGGCATCAATTAATCCGTTATTTGAATGCTCAATAAACGTTTTTTTTAATTTTTTTTTTTTAAATTTCGATAGATGTTTAAAATTTTCAAAGTACTCAACGGATAGCGAAGAAATTTAGCATGGATTTAGAACAGTGGCTGTCAAACTTGTTTCTTTTACAGCCCCTTTGAAAGAGTAAAAAAAGAAAAAAAAACAATTACATTAAACTATTAAAACTTTCGTGAGTCATTCCACTATACTATTTATAAAAACGGCTTAACTCACGTGTAAATCGGTGTCGGTACCGACTGGTTTCGAGCTCATCGGGGGCTCATCTTCAGGGTGAGTGGGATTAGTACTATAGCGCTATCGCGGCCGGTGGACTGTTCGGTGCCGACACCGATTTACACGTGAGTTAAGCCGTTTTATAAGTAGTATAAACAATTACATTACATATATAAATAGTAACTAAGAGTTAATCTTATTGTTTTAATAATGTTACAAATCGGAATAAACCATTTAATAAGATTTCAAATCTTTTGTGAGGATGACTGAAAAATGTCTCGAGATATTAATTTCATTTCGTCCCTTTTAAGGTTTCTGTATTGTGCGAGACAAAGAGTAGCCGAGAAGAACCTTTACATTAAAAGCTTTATGTTTCTCTTATTGTTAACTTAAGTTGCTTTTGGAAGTAAATGGTAAAGTTTGTATGGATGGAAGCAAGAAACTCCAAAATGTGTAATATTTGACACAGATTGTCTACCGTCTGGAGACGTCATTGGCTTCCGTTTGTGTTTTTTTTTTAATTCAACTCGCACGTAGTTATGGGCAAAGGCTAGTTTGTAATATAAAACCTTAGTAAAGATCTATAATTATACCTAATTAAGTGGACAAAAGCCGAACTCAATTCTGATAGCACACTACCGCCCCCTGTCAATATTAACAGAGTCACAGGATCCTTGTACAGATGTAGTGAGGAATTACTTTCCTTCGGGAAAACTCGGATCTATATCGGAAAACGATGACACCCGAACTGTCAATGATCTTATTAAATGAGCGACATTTTCATATCCATTAATATGGAACTTTATTGTTTAGTGTCAAATGTCAAAATGAATAATGT
>JAODUI010000003.1:5456997-5475102 GCA_027563995.1 Papilio gigon
ACACCGAGTTACACGTGAGTTAAGCCGTTTTATAAGTAGTGTAGTGAAATGACTCACGAAAGTTTTAATAGTTTAACCATAACTTATTACAATTATTCGTTTAATAATAATTACAATTCAAACAGGTCATACTATTTCATAAATTCAATAAACTCACACTACACAAGCCGTCACCACTGGTACCTTACAATGAAACAAATGGACATCATCAGTTCGTTATACGTCCCTACTGAGAGACCCGGACATATCCTATGTTTAGGATGATCAAGACAGGCAGATTGGGTCTTGAAAGTCATTGGTTGAACAAAAGCTAACGTAGCAAAATAACCTTGTAACCTTTGGTAATACAAACTTATGAATAACTCAGAAATAAGGCTAGGTGATAATTCAATCAGAATCTTAGAATCAGTAGCAACAGGAATGCTAACGGTATACAATAAATAGACCTGACTCCGGAAGCTGTAACAATGCTTTAACCTTTGCATCTACCGGCCTACGGTCGCACAACTGATTGTTCAGTCTATCAAATACGTACGCCAACCCGGCTTCTACGAAACTCACAGTAGGCGGTCAAGTCATTAACACTAATTGCGATTCATTCACAATGCTAAAAAGAAAATAATCAATATCATTGTATTTTTTTGCAAACATACACACACACAGAACTCAACACTACCAAGTTCGTAGGCCAAAGGTGTAGACAGAGACCATGAACTTCTATTTGAGGGACCACCTCAATAGTCACCTGAATAGTCAGTTATATATAAAAAAAATGTATTAAGACTGATATGATAAAAAAAAAACCTATTAATTATATCAATATTGCAGTTTTATTAACTCAACCATTAGAAGCGCCAATAGCCGAATGGTTATGAGAACGGAATACCGACCTAACGTATCCGACTCCCGGCATTAAACAATTGTCATGATTGACAAGAAATATTAGTAAAGCACAAATCTACGAACAAAAATCGTTAATATATTTAAACATCTGTTAAAACAATTATAAATTCAATGAAGCGCTAAAAGACAAAAACGTTAATAGCAAACCGCCTCGAAATATTTTAATTATATAAAAAACAGTGGTTTAATAGAAATGCATTCTTCACTCGTGCGTTGTGTCGGACCTCGCCATGGGACCTATATCTGAAATCACCATCTCGATTATTCAATTCGTAAAGTATATTGAAAGTTTTTTTTATCGAATCAACTTGAACCTCGGTTGTCGTACCGCGAAAGATTAATGCGAATCTTTGGACGTGCACCGCTTTATTCTACATGTTCACAATACCAACATCGCGTTTTGTTAAGGAATAACTTAACTCTTTGTATATTGGCTGGAAAACGACAAGAACATGTACAATTAAAAAAAATGATACAGTAACATGCCAATTTAAAATGAAACCGTAATCGAGTGCCTGATGAACGACCAACAACTTTAGCCTACTTTTGTAATACAATATTATTTAAATAAAATAATTCCTAAATTTTAGGTTCTATCTAAGAGATATATATAATCGACTCGTACGCACGCACGCATCTATCAAGACTATATCCTTAATAAATAAATAATTTATTGCATATTCATATGTTGCAATTTAAAATTAATTATATTTTTTTTTTAATAACATCTTATATTGTAATTAGTCATGAGTACGAATGATTTTTGACTAAGATTAATAGGCGCGAGCGCAGATAGTAGAATCAATTGATCTACATGCGCAAGAGACTTTAAATACTAAGAGACAGTGAGGTGCAATCAAAAGTCAATTAAAGTGGTGTTTATTCATCGACGGCGAGCCGGACAATGATTTATAACACAGCGGGCGCGGGGCCGCCACTGTCGCGGTCGCTTTTTAAATTAAAATCGTACAGAGAGCGCCGTGGTCTTATCCCCATCGATCAATTTAGATAAAATAAATATTTATACGTCTGAATGTGGATGGGCGAATAACGCGTTTCGGTAAATTGATTATGTCCGTGAACATTTTTAAGCCGCGCACTTCATTATGACTTCATTATGTATCGACAATTTAATATTGTAATGAACATATTGTATATCGGAATTAATATCTGAGCGTTTTTTGTGAGTTAATTATTTCGCAGAATCTGTAAATGATGATTGAGAGTATGTAAAACTTATCATTATTTTATTTAAATTTAATAATTGCCACACAAATCATTGATGTATTAGGGGTTTGACCCCACAGTCATTTTTCAGAAAAAAAAAAGTTATTAATAAATTTAATAATAGAAAAATAGTCGAGCAAATTATTCTATTATACGTGATAATTATTTTTAAAACCATGCCTGCTGATTAAATTTTACAAATAATAGAGTTACAAGTTAAAGATTACTGAATTGATAAACCTATTTCAAAAGTTGCGTTCCTGTCTATTTTAATAATTTCAAGTGATATGCGTTTTGTGTGCCAATTGCAATATGCTTATATCGTATTTTACATGTATGAGGTATCATAAAATATCAAGATAAGGAATGAATGTAAATAAAATCAAAAGTAGTAGATAAAAATATTAATTTATTTATACTCTCGTTTGGAAGCGTAATAAATACGATTTTTTTTTTCATGTTCTAGCTAAAAATTACATCACAAATTATAAACTTACATTTAGAAACCGCTATTTACAATTGACTAGGGTACATTTCAGTTCTTCAACAGTTTTATCTTATTTATATTTACACACATCTCCCACGACACACAATACCTCGTGCACTTCGCTTCACATCCCACAGTACTCTAAGTAAGTACCTATTTTTATCACAAGTTAATCATAAAATCCCGTACGTAAACAGGACTGTATCAGGAACCTTCCTATGTTCAGTAACAATACATATATGTTAACTTATACATGGAATGCAATATACTTAATTAAATATTTGTGCAAGTAAAGGCTAAGAGAGTCTGTTGTCATTTGACAGGTACCGTTATTTTTAAATGCATCTCATTAAATATTCATTTAGTACTTAGAGTACAACTTTGAAAATGAAACATTATCTTTTAGGTCATTGTAACATATGAGCACCAACATAGAACATTTCGATTCGATAGTTTTTACATATACAAGAAAAATTAACGAACAATATTACATACAATTTACACAATGATACAAATAATAAATCACATTTCATTATAGCTTTTAAACGAAATAAGTCTTTCTTACATTAGTGGGCCGCGTGTTAGACATTGGTATCTGTTGTGCGGGCCGGAGCGGGCGCTCCTCGCACTGGTGGTTGTCAATGGAGACGTAGCTGTGGTGGTGCGGCAGCCGGTCGTCGGGCCGACCCTCGCTGCTCGCCACCGAGCACGTCTCGTCCTCCGTGCTGCGCGCCGACACCTCGGCGCTCGCGCTCGTCGAGTGCATAGGGCTCGACATCATTAGGATCGGCGGAGCCATGCCATACTTGTACCACGGGTCCTGAGATGTCGGCGGCGCCGTGTACCTCAGATTACCGTGACGGCCGAACGCCTCCCTATTACTAGTTTTCATATTATTAGCGTTATGAAGCGTCCGATTGGGCAACGTCACGTCCACATCGGGCAATCGAAAATTTAGTTTTTCCCAACAATTTTTCTCGCCCCACACGATCACTGTACACGTTTTGAGCAACACTTTTAAATCTGGATCAATGTTTATGGCACTCAAGTCCGTGGTTACGAGGAAAATTATCTTTTGACGTCTATGCCTAACGTTCACTGAATTGATAGCACTTTGAATGGCCGCCTTTGACTCTGGCGCATACCATTCTTGTTCTAAAAAGTTTATAGATAACACAATAACAAGTCTTTTGGAACTTTCCGAGGCACTGGATAAGCTGTCGCCGGATCGTCTCTCGATCAGTTGCAAGTCCCTATGCTGAAGGCACAAAGAATGACCCGAATTCTCTAATTCCGAACTCACCGCACGCGTCACAAAGTCTTCGTCTCGTGGATTATACACAAAGAAAGCGTCGAAGCGTTTATTTTTATTATCGTTCATATCTTTCGAAGAAGAGCTGAATACTCTAACGCCGTATTTAGAATGCATCCATAATTTAAAATCTTCCCGGAACATGAACAGAAAGGCGCACATCACTAAAAGTATGATTACTATTATCAACACGACTGCGATATATGGAATGTAATTTTCGACGCCATCATTCGATTCGATGAATAATCGTTTTAGAGTCTCGGTCCCGGTCTCCTCCGTGGTAGTCTCCGTTTTACATTCCTTGGCAACCGTCGCGATGGTTTTATTCATAGACTGGCCATGTGCGAAGTAACACATCATGGTTTCGGTGTCTTTGGATTTCTTTATTAGCCATTGATTCAGCTGGGCTACGTCTTTACAATCGCATATCCAGTTGTTGCCGTCGACGGAGACCCGCGTGCGAGGATTATTATCTGTAATGACTCTCCACGGCATGTAATCAACGTAACCGTTATTGTCAAGGTTCAGGTACTCCAGCGACGGCAAGTAATTAAATGTATCGTTCTCTATCACCTTTATTTTGTTTTCGTTCAAGTAAAGTTCATTCAGATTCGGCAGCCGAGTAAACTGGGTGTTTCTAAGTACTTCGAGTTTATTATTTTCTAAGTGGAGTACTCTCAATGATTCGATGCCGTTAAACGTTCTATTTTGTATTGTGTTTATATTACTGTTATTGAGATAAAGAACTTGTAGTCGTTTTTTACCGATAAATACGTGATTTCCTAATTCTTTCAAATCGTTCCCGTCCAAATAGATTTCGGTCGCATCCATCGGCATTCTGTCCGGCACGTGATCGTAGCCGGCGTTCGAACAATACACGACGTTGGAGTTCCAAGTGAGATCATGATAACACGTACAATTATCTGGACAAGTCATCTTACAATCACAGGCATCAAAGTCACAACAATGGCACAGGGTGAAGCAGTGTGAATCGTACTTGCACAAAAATTCCGACGACTTCACTTCGAGTAGAAACACGCCCAACTTATTTCGTGAGTGTGTCAAAGAGCACCTAACGCTTTCTAAATCTATTACTCTCGGCCGCTGTCTGAGGTCGCTTAATTGGTTAATTCTCTGCAGCCATTCCATTGTGCAGTCGCAATCGAATGGATTCTCGCTGATATAAAATTCGGGCAGATCTTTGTCTTCCGATACGGCTGATATGGCAAACGCCCCAACTTCTAAGGTTTTAATCTTGTTTGAATATAGAATCACTTTGTTTAAGTTATACTTTTGTAAAAATGTACCCGGACTTATGTCTTCAATGTGATTATTATTTAAAACTATGGTCTCTACGCTGCTGGGGAAAGAGAACTCGTCGAGACTTCTTATTTTATTGTAACTAACATCGAGCATTTTTATATTGCAAGATTCTTTTAATCCGTACGTGTCTTCGAGCTTTTCAATTTTGTTCTCGTGCATGTCTAGCCACTCAACGTTCGTGGGTATGTAACTGTAGTCGAACCAAAGCAATTCATTGTTTGACACATTTAACCAAACGAGGGGTTGCGTGTTGGTAAATATGCCTTTTAGGTCGACTAATTTGTTTCCATCCAAACCTATGGCTTTTAATTGCTGATTAGAGGAAAAAGCTCCGTCGTCTATTTGATCAATGTTATTCGAAGCCAAATTTAATATTTGCAGTGACGGCAAGGCTACGAAAGTATCCTTAGATATTTTCTCAATCTTATTCCCGACGAGCCGCAGTCCGTACAAATCATCTAAGCCTTCAAACTGCGAAGTCGTGACTTTGGTAATTCTATTCATGCCTAAGTCTAGAGATGTTAAAAATCTAAGCGTCTTTATGGCTTCCGGCACCTCGGTCAACTGGTTTCCACTGAGGCCCAAATCGTGCAGCTTCGTTATATTTTCAAAAGAGCGTAAGTCTATTTTCGTTATTCTATTACCGTCGAGGAATAACTGGTTTAATACGTATAAGTTTGAGAAATGACCGCTGTCCACTTCGATAATGTTGTTGTGAGCCAAAGACAGCGAGTGGAGATTCTTCAAATTAGAAAATGCTCCGTCTGCTATCCGAGCGATATTGTTGAATTCCAGACTTAAGAACTGAAGGTTATTTAAATCTTGGAATAGCAGTGCGTCTATCTTGCTTATTTTGTTGTGTGACAAATTCAAAACAATGAGACGCACCAATCCTGAGAATGTGTCGCGGTTGACCCACTCACTCGTCAACTCGTTGACGGATAAGTCTAGTATCTGCAGTTGATCGAGGCCTTCAAGCAATCCAGGTGCGAGCACGCTCAGCGAGTTATTATTCAAGTATATTTGTTTTATGTCCCGCGACGATTGAAACATCTCCGGCGGCAGCGCCGTCAGTGCATTTGTTGATAAATTGAGAATCTGTAGGTCACTCAAACCGACAAATGCGCGGTCTGCTACTGTTGATATCCTGTTATCTTGTAAAAATAGTTTTTGAAGAGCGCGTAGACTCGAAAGGCCGTTATCTGGCAGAGCACTTATTTCATTGTGTGACATATCTAAAGTCTCCAATACAGTATTACAAGATTTACCTGGCGCAGTAGGGCCGTTGCCCCAGTCCGAGAATCCCAAATTCGAAATATCCTGCAATCTGTTTTGCGTAACGTTTAACTCTTTTAAATTGTAGAGGGGACAAAATATCTCCGACGGAAGTACCCATATGTTGTTATCACCCAAGTCCAGATTTCTAAGATCAGTAAGTCCTCTAAATGTGTCTCTGTGGAACTCCATCGACATAGCAGACCAATCTGTGTTGTGGGTGCGTATGCTCAAGGTACGTAAACCACTCAGCGGCGACAATACCGCCGACGGAACGTATCGAATTTTACACGATTCTATCCGCAACTCTTTTAAGTTGTGGAAACGTGACAACAATTCAGTCCCTTCTTCTTTTCTTCTTCCCACGTCGAGGGAGCTTTCGAAGAATAATACGTCTGTACAATGCAAGTCGAGCGCAGTGATGCGCTGCGCCTGGGAGGCACTGAGGCCGGCCAGTAGGTCGGTGGCGCCGGCGGCCGTGCGCAGCGAGCACGCCAGCTGCACGCGCGTGGGCTCGCCGGGCCCGCCCGACACGCGCTGCCACTCGCACTCCTGCGGCGCCTCCGCCACGCGGCTCGTCAGCGCCGCTCCGCTCGCTCCAGGCCGCACTCCGCACCACACAGCGTACCACAACAATAATACAGTCGCTTGCATTTTGTTTCCTTCACAATTAACGGTCACTTAATTCAAACGATCGTCACTAGATGGGCAGTTGTCGTCGCGCACATCGCACCGCTAGTCCAGATGCGCTCGGAAAACTTTACGAATTTCCCGTCAAACTTGTTCCGAAGTACGTGCCATAACGGACGCGGTATGTTAACTCTAATCACACACCGGTCTCGGCGACGCGCGAGAAGCGACTGAGTGTTGGAGCGCGTGGAGTTGAGCGACCGCCGGCTCCCCGCGCTCGCTCCTCCCCCGACAGGGAGGTCCGATGAGGCGGACTCTCTCCGCTCAAAAGTTCACAGCGGCAACAAGTTGCCCGCCGCGAGATTGGCATGAACAGGAGCGCGCATAGCGAGCTTTTATAAACATGGCGCTGCTTACTTTGTTTGTTTTGTTTAATCGCTAAATGTCAATCGAATATTAGCGTAAATCGAATGAAAAACGCAAGTACTAGTAAAATTGTTAGCAACAATAATATGTTTAGTAATATGAAAATACTTTTGACGTCAATTTACGACTTAAAGCTCACTAGGTTTCGAATACCCGTTCGCGGAGTTTTAATCATTGTGTAGTCACGACGACATACCTTTATTGTATGTACAATTTCACTTAAAGAAAGTTACTTACACTATTGACAAATGGCTATTTAAATTGGTCACATCCTATAACAATGTTATGTCCTTCACACCACATAGAAGTACACGTCTTTTCTTGCCGCACCACAGGGAAGTTGCATTAGGGATGATTTAGACCTCGTTTCGCGTCGAACGTGTTAAGACGCTGTTACATATTTTAATATAGTTTTAGTATTCGATCGTTCGACTTCTAAAATCTTTGTGTAGTTTTTTATTAATCATAAATAAAGTTAATAATCGAATTTCAACGGACAGATTTTGAACACGCTTATTTAGTATATACAATTCTAAATATTAAAATTTAAATACTTATAGATAACTTGAACATGTCTTATCTATAGCCGGATGACCCCCATAGTAATATTTACACTGTCCTCTCGTCAACTTTTTCACTTCCCGCAAAATTCTTTTGTTTTTTAATCTATACCCACCTGTGGCCGTGACGCATATCTGCGATAACGGCTAGCTTATCTGTGCACTTGTCAAATTACTCACGTAATGACATCATCAGCTAAAGTGGCCCCGTCCTGTCCGTTCTATCAGAACCATTTACAATATCTTGTACAAGTCGAAGTGTCAATGTTACTGATTACTTCAAAACTATA
Source organism: Papilio gigon (assembly GCA_027563995.1). Classification (NCBI taxonomy): domain Eukaryota; kingdom Metazoa; phylum Arthropoda; class Insecta; order Lepidoptera; family Papilionidae; genus Papilio; species Papilio gigon. Next base: position 5,465,431 of record JAODUI010000003.1, read on the forward strand.
TAAATCACTTTGTAATTAGTCACTAAATAGGTAAGTAGGCGGGAACACGATAGAAATGATGATATCGAATTCCAACTGTCGAAACAAGCGTACAAAACATATGTTTAACATAGTCTGATTAGGTAAGTTGGAAATCTGTTATAGAGGCGCCTCAATCGCTACAAAACGATGAAAGTAGTTAGATATTTTTGTTCGCAATATGTATTATATTTCTTGCCGAACAATGATTAAGAAACGTATGACAATATGTTTTGATATATGTAATTTAAACAATAGAAACTCTCTATTTATCAAAAGGGCGTATGTCGTAACACCGATCGGCCGAAGACCCGTCGGCCCCAGACGTCGATGGCAAGAGCTGGATCTACGCGAGCTCCAATCGACTGGCAGGAGACGGTACAGGACAGGCGACGTTGGCGATCTCTCGTGTCGAAGACCAAGACCCAGCGGAGTAAGTAAATAATAGAAACTACATTTCAATAAACATTACGACGACTAAATTATATGTAGAAAAACGTCGCGTGTGTTCCGAGTAAGAGAAGTAATAAAGACAAGGAAAAAGAGAATAGAGTATTACCTTATTCATATTTGTAGACATACATAGTTTCACACATACCTAATGACATTAAAGTATCAAATTTCATTCGATAAAATACACCTTTCCTTCCACCATAATCAAAGCTCCAAGTGGCCGAAGTATCGATGAGACATTTGACACCGAAGCTCTCGTTCGGTATTATATTTCAGCAACAGACCGGTTTAATTTTGTACGCTAATTAAGGAGTTAGGAACATAGTTAGTGTAGTTGAAACACGCTCGCAAAATATTAAGCTGTCTCACCAGACGCGGCGCGGTGTATCGCGCACGACAACTAGATACTGAAAGCTTCGACTTAATTAGATGGAGAAAGCTCACCCAAATACGTGTTAATACATGTAACGTGAACTTTGAAAAAAAAAACGTATTTATATTATTCTAAACAACCTCTTGGGTTCATCATCAATATCGTAATTCAACCTGCATATGTCGCGATGAAATTCAAAGATATGTGAAAAATCAACACTGAGCCAGTGTTGACTATAGCCTTATTACCTGTATACTCTCTAAGTTGCTTAGATGCTCTCATGGGTGACATATATAAAATATGACTTTCAATTAAAAGTTTTATGAATAATTTATACACTGTCTTTATGTAAAAATCCTCGTGCAAAAGTATTTTGAATCTACGTTCATTGTACTTATATACACATAGTTAAAATTTTGCAACAAAAACAAATTGTCGTCGTCATTGTTCCCGTTCATTTGTTTCATATGTCGTAGATATTTATCGAAAGAAATATGTTAAATGTTTGAATTAAGAACTACATACGATTGTCTAAGATTACGTCCATATATAATTACACGGCCAATTAAAATCAAATTGCAATTGTCAATTTGAATCGTGCCATCAATTGAGATTGTTTCATGTTGTTCACGTACTATGAAATTATGTGCGGAATAATTATCCTATCAGTTTAGGATACGCTCTACGGAGCATAAGGTTGTTTGAACTAAAGCTTTACACTTTGTTACTAATAAATATTAGGGCAAAATTAAACTGTGGACAGACATTACTGTGACTAAATAAAACGTCTTACTGACGTATGCATCTGGTGTCATCGACTATTATAGAAAATACAAGTTATTTGTGCATTTATCAGCTCAACTTTAATTCGCCAGACGAATTGTTTTTTTTTTATAAGAGGAGGGGCAAACGGTGGTATTACAAAGGTGGTCGTCGACGCACATGGACTTCCGCAACATTATAGGAGTTGTTTGCGGTTTCATTAATCGTGTTACATTACTAAATATATAATTAAATTTAACTATCATCATCATCACCAGCCCTTGTCTGTCTACTGCTGGATACAGGCCTTTCCCAATGCCAAAATTTAATGCAGTAATTTAGTCTAGAATTTTGTTTAAAATGTTATTATAAAAAAAAATGAAAAACAATGTTTTGAAATATAAAGCGGATATAGTTTTTGTGTTATAATAGGGATGGGCTTCTATTATCGATAGTTCTTATCGTATTAATCATAAGGAAGTTCTCTCTCGAGCGCAGTGCCGAAAGCGCATTGATTGGCGCTCTCGGCGGCACAACACAAAAATTCATCAAAGTTAACTGATCAAAAGGAATGCGCTCTACACTCGAGTGCTTGCACACTTAACGTAACCTCGAGGACGTAAATGTCTTGTTTTTTTATGTCTTGTTTAAATGTCATTTTTTTTAGTTTTAAAACTTCGTTCATTGAAAAGTATTCGCAAATCTTATTATTATCGTGAAGTTAAAAAAAAATAGATAAGAAAATATCGAAAGCATGATTTAACGTTTGAATTAAAATAATTTTATACCAAGTGTCATTTTAATCATTTTGCTGTAACAACATCTACTAACAAAATCAATACTAAAAAATGAAAAGCACAATATTAAAAAAAATGTAGGAACACATTGAAAATGTTGCAGAACTATATTTACTAACAAGTCTGACACTTAGCGCCATCTAGTGGTGAGAGGTAAACACAAAACGTGTTATAAATCGTAGACAATATTGAATCGGAGCTCTCTTGCTTACTCATACGTCGTTTGTTTTTATTTTATTATAATTTGATATATCATTAAAAATATATAATAAATACGATGTTATAACTAAATGTTTGATACAGACGTCGGTTAGATCGAGCACTTGGATATTAAGTTGTAAAATTTATTAGCATTTACTAATATTTTTATACATTCTTATAATTTGACTACTCTAGAACACAATACAATAATGTGTAAACAATATTTTAAGCCAACTGCACACTGCGAGCCAGTATAGTTTATTATTATTAGAATTATGAATTAGACAGACTATCTGTTAAACCACATGTTCGATTTTCCAATAAAACTCTATAAATTACGTAAATAAAACAATTTGTAAAATAGAAAACACAACAGGAAATATATTGAAGTATGTTTAAACACAAATATGAAAGCACATAAAGCACAGTAGAGACCTGACTTTGTAGTAAAGGCGTAAACACACAAATGGCTACTTCGCAAAGTTTACGGCATCGTTAGTGCTTGTAAGTCTCTTCAGGTGCCGCCAATACCGCCCCTCCGCTCAGGAAACTATAAATCAGAAGCTCTGCCGCCTTGTCATTCGATTCTTAAAGCTAACCAGCGTTTGTTGACATCCTCAACTTCCTTATATTAACACAGTAGACATTAGAGAATGTTACAGGAGAGAGAGGGTTCAACTTACGCTGGATGATATTTAGACGACAGAAAATGTTTGATCTACTTTTTTTATACACACATCCTGTATACCAGTGGTCGTCATACTTTTCTATCCAAGGGCACAATAGGAGAATGTGAAGTATTACTACTTAGAACTAAGCAGTTGATACAACTAATCAAAGTAGATTATAGCTACTTTTCGATTTTGAAGTAACTGCAAATCATTTTAAAGTTAATTGGAAGTGTTCGTGATTTCTATTAAAAGTTTTTTTTTTCGTAATACGTATAGAATACGAAAGGAGTGTTAGTGGACAACACATTTATTTATCTCGTATGAGATTCGATGCCACGGACACACTTCTAAGTGTATTGAAACGAAATATTTGAAAGGTTCGCGGGCCACACAACTATCTACTGCTAGCCGCGACCACTGCTGTTTACTATGTTTTTTTTAATTATGTTCTACGTGAAATCCCGGCATATTCTGGTTCGGAGACATTGCTTACCGTTCTTTTAAATTATGTTACTAATGATTGTTAGTTTGTTTTATACATTTTTGTGTGTTGCTGTATAGCGGTACCAACATTGTCATTGCGGGGTCGGGTTTTTCTTGTGTATGCTTCCATACACACAGGTAAGCCGCCCCGCTATAGTGTTCGGAGTGAAGCGAAAATATCATTTTTTTTTTTTTGATAGCACGACCTCGGCCGTTTGATGTCTCTAATGAATCAAGAGCCGAGCGGCAAGCGCCGTGATTAATAGTAATGATTACTCATAAAACTTTTTTCAACACACGAGGCACTTATAAAATATTTGACTTGTCTCGAGGCCGTTAACGAACGTCTTAATTATATTTTCCTTGTCCACAATTTTACCAGCAACGTATAACGTATCTATAGAATTGTCAATACACAGTCTATTACTAATATCTATTTTTTAATAACCGTTCTAAGTTCATCCTTAGAAGGAGTTATTGATTCGAATTAATTTTAACCTCCCAAGATACAAATTACAAACTCGTGCAAGCCACGCTAATATAATCTGTATTCTTAAGAGTTATTGAGTGTATGATGTTACTTTTGGAGCGGCTTTTTGACAGCTGTCAAATTTCTTGACATTAGACACTACGCTGTTCGTAATGTTCAGTTTTTTTTGTACAGACTTGAATTATAAGTGAATCTGGTTATTATTTAATTTTATTAAATTACCTAATGATGCATTATGCTTGTTAGAATATAACATATGCAAGACGAGGGTCGTGATTCAATGACAAATGGCAACAACATGTGATTCCGATCACCATAACTAACCACATTACAGAATCGATTCTAACCAACTGTTCGCCGTGTGGTCGATTCTATTATCTATCGATAAATAGGGTCTATTGTGTTACCGCCAAAAAACGCATAAATCGAATCGATCTTCCTTGCTGTCTATTGACTCTCCCGTCCCTAAGCGTTCGAATTCCCCAAAGTATCGTACATTTTTGCCGGCGTAAAACGTCAAAATATTTGGCATCAGTTGTGCTAATGGTACTTTGTAACGGTGGCATTAAAGTTACATTGTTGTCCGCACTGGCGGTATTGTGACCAAATGTGTACATCATTTTGTGGTCTACGTTTCTTAATGTTGGATATATTGTATTAGTTTATGCTCAATACGTCGTATAAGAAATACTTATTTATATTGCTTAAATGCTTTGTCTCTTTGAATTAAAATATATTTAATTACTAATACGCATAATGTGATTTATTCATCCATAAAAATAATGTAAACTTCTTCGTGGTCGACGCCATGAATCATTGAATTACAAACCTAATTTACTTTTAATTATCAAACACAATCTCGACTCGAGATTGGATTAACTTGAATAAGGAAAGCATCGGACAAAAAAAAAATCCTCCGCGACGGGAATTCGGGACCGATCCCGGGATACTTGACGAATTTCGAATGAATGTAATGCCATTATGATTAGCATTATTTAGTGTGGAGGGGCCGCGGATTCCGGTTTTTGGATAAAGCGAATTTAGTCAATACAAAAACCTTTTTTTTTTCGGCCGCGCTGTCGTATCTTTACCTCAAACATCGATGTTGAATTCGAATCCGGTCGAATAAAGGTTTTAATCGCATTTGTTACGCATATTATAAATAGTCGGATGGTTTGTTTAAATATTTTGGTGACAGTTAAACCGCAAATGTTTCTTTTGATGACGTTATATGTTTAATCCTCGAGGATTCCGTACACGAGGATTAATGTTTACCAATTTGGAAAAAAAACGCAAAGCAAAAGTAATATTAACGAAGATAAATATTTTGAGAAAATTAATTAAAAAAGATACTCGAGACTTCTAAACTTAATCTTAATTAAAGAAGTCGATAACTTACATGACATAACCTAATTGATTATTTAGCGTATAAGAATTCAGGCCTCGTTAGAAATAACCCTAAAATATTCCTTAACGAGTCGGTTGAATTTTGAATTATGATAGGATTTGAAATAATTAGATATGGGAATGTGTAAACAAAGTTTGTATATGTGATTTTATAGGCCCGGTTAATCCGGTCTCTTTGGTCACGGACGATTTTTAGTTTGACACATCTCTGCACTGAATATGAATCTTTATGCTTTTACGTTCACATTAATCACAAAGGGCAACGTGATTTATGCACACCGCCGATAGGTGTCGCCTTCAACACCAGTGGTTCTCAACATTTTTCAAATTACAGTTATGTTTATTAAACTAATAACATTAGTATGTAAATTACACTCTCATTTGTTTTAACAACATTTAACATCATTAAAGAAGGTTCGTCTACCCGACATATATTTTAGCGAAACGACATTATTAACATATATTTAAATTGTAATATATAACTAAAACTGATTACCAAATGCATGTCACCATGTTATCCAGGTATGGACATATGCGATGATGAGCACATAAACAAGAAGGTAATGAGATCAAATGTGAATGACTACAAAGGTAGACCGAAGAAGGTGTATCCACACCTTCTTCTTCTTGGATTACGTGAAAGAGGATATGCGTAAGAAGTACGGATAACGTTAATAATGAATTGCACCTTAAGTATTTTTTTCTAAAACAATATGAAGGACAATATGTTGATAAATAATTTCCTGCCAGTATAAGTATCGGTTAGGAAGCGATGGGTATTAGTCTAACACAGTTTAAAGTTGAACTCTTAACAAAAGAGTTTTATATTTTGTAAGACGTAGTGACCGCTAAGTCTTGTTCGGGAACCAAACAACGTGGGCTCTGACTGAACGTGACAATTTCATAATGTTTTGGCTGTTAAATAATGTTTAGGTCACACATAATGCCCCCTTTGTTTTACAATGAAATGTAATTAATGTAATAGTACCATATTCAAACATGTTAAAACACGTTTAGAAACTATTCTAACATAGTCATTAATAATTTGTTCTGTATTAAAGCTTTGTTACTTTATGAATGTAGCTTATAATGAGCCGAGCATATCTTACACATTCTAAGTATCAAAGTTTTAAATGTAAACTTTTTGGTGAGATTAAAAACGCTACACCAAATCTGAACCTATTGAAAGAATTTTCGTTAGGCATTTGTTTATTAGGTAAGTAGTTTCTATTAGTTACAGTCGTAGCTTTTGTCTTTTGTTTCAAATAATTTCAAACTTCGTAGAAGTGTTTCAAAGCAGCATTGGTCATTTAAAAAGTAGAACACGACCTTGTGAGACGTACACATTACTTGTAACAGTGACCAATGTTGAATGAGGTTTTTTTTTCAAGGAATCGATTTGTGGGTTCTCGCTTTGTGATAGAAAATTAATGATTTTTGGTCATCGGCTGGCCGCTTCAGTGGTACAAAGGGTCCAGTGACAATGGAGCCCCGCTGTCGTCAATATTAAAGGAGCTTCGCTACCTACGCTCCCGATCCCCTGTAGATCATTGTCCACACAAAATTTTAGACACGTCACCGCGGATGACGAAAGCATTCCATTGCAAGTTATTTAATTATTAATTTTCCGCTTCTAAACTTACTTAACTCTATTCTGATGGTAAAGATGGAATGTTATGATTCATTTATAGTTGAATTACTTGTAAATCTTCAAATGCTTCTGAGTTTTTTTTCCAACATCTACTCTATTAGTTTAGTTAGTCGTTAAATAGAATATTTTTCACTAAAATTAAAAACTTAAAATAATGATTCGATATTTCTAAGGTTTGAAATAAATTTAAATAGTATATATTTCGCAGAAGCTTGGGACTTAAAATTACATTAAATTTATTAGAAGATCAAATAATAATAGTGCCAATAAAGGACGTCACACCTTTGAGATACAAAATTTTATTCAACGAAGCACGAGCTGTCAAACACTAGGGGTGGTCAGTTTTGTGACCGCCGGCACATTTAACCCAATTGCCCATTGTAAATAGCCATAATTGTGGCCGAGGTGTCCGTCGCCTTTGTCATTACTTTATTTATGACCATTCAATATAATTTCATTAGCCTCTAACTTTATAAATCTGTTTGACCACAATATCAATACGATTGATGACAGCGTCGGTTGTCTATGGTCGATAAATTAGGGGATTATCTTGTCCGTGGGTCGTGATTAGACTAGCGGTTGTTGTCGATATATTTTGGGGGGAAAGTCGAGAATTAAATCGTTTAAGCCCCGTTTATGGCGGACGTGTTTTAGTATGCCCCTAGTTATAGTTAACTTATGTGCGCTTAATCCTAGACATATTTTAAATGCAGCTAAAAATTCTTAGTTCATCTTCGTATCGTTATGTAGTGTTAATTAAAATTTGAATAACGTTTTATAGAATAGTTTGAAGCTAGAACTTTCATTATAAACGACTTACAATAAGGGACTTCAAACTATTTCAATAGGACAAACTTTACATCATAAACTTTAAAATAGAGCAGCTAGTTAATGAGAATATGACAACAAGAAGACGACAACGTTGATTGTGAATGGCTACAAAGGTAGAGGAAGACTAAGGGTGTGGATGGATTCTGTGAAAGAGGATATGCGTAAGAAGGTTGTGAGTTCAGATATGACGGCTGACAGGGATGTATGGAAGAGTAACATATATTGTACTAACGAAGGGAAAAGTGCATGTCGATGATTATAAACCAATGAGTAAGTCGAGTTAACCGTTATTTAACACATATATATTCGCTTTATGAAATTTATCCATTCACATTCACATCAGCTCACAATATGTCCCCACCGTAGGGCTCGGAGCCTACCCTATTATTAGGGGCGCCTAGGCCATAGTTAACCACGCTGGCCCAGTGCGTGTTGGTTGACTTCACACATATCTTTGAGTTTCTTCGCCGATATGTGCAGGTTGCATCACGATGTTTTCCTTCATCGTAAGAGCGTTGGATAATGTACATATGCAATTCGAAAATTAAAAAACACATTGGTACATGCAGGGATCGAACCTGGATAGTGTCGAGTACGGTCCAGTCCGGTCAAACGCTTACCAACTGCGCCACCGACGATCGAGATATTATTATTACTTTATTAGAAACCAGTTTATTTTATCATTGTTTATTTGCGAGCTGAATAATAGAAAGTCAAAGTAGGTCGTACTGATGTCATTAATCAAAAGAGCAGAATATAACAACAGTCAAGATTTCTACTTAAAGTTATATTTATAGTTATATAATTAATGTTTTTACTATTCGTAGAATATTAAATTGAAAATTCAAATAATTCTCAACGAACTGATACTACGAATTTATGTAATTGAATTTATTTACTGCCAATAGCATTTAATTCTGTGTTAATTAATTCTATATAAATAAAAATGAATTGCTGTTCGTTAGTCTCGCTAAAACTCGAGAACGGCTGTACGCATTTATCTTATCTTGGTCTTGGAATGTTCGTGGAGGTCTAGGGAAGGTTTAAAAGGTCACAAAAATTAGAAAAACTCCCGCGAAAACCTTAAAAATAACCCTTTTCCATTTCCCATACAAGCGTTTTTTTCCGAGGGGAAATGTTTTTTTTTGGATTCCCTAATAAATTCCAAAATCTGTTTATAAATTGCCTTTAAGGCGAAACAGAGTTCGCGGGGTCAGCTAGTATGAGATATATTTGAAAACAGGGTGATGAGATTGAATGTGGATGGCTATAACGGTAGAAGAAGACCGAAGGTGTGGATGGATTGTGTGAAAAACAAGTGTGTGAGTTCAGTACAATAGACGAATGGCGGGATTCGAACTCTCGACCGGGCGATCGGGAATCTGTACCCTGAACTATTAGGCTATTATACTACTTATAAAACGGCTTAACTCACGTGTAAATCGGTGTCAGTACCGACCAGTGAGCGACGGGCCGCGAACGCGCTATAGTACCGTTCCCACTCACCCTGAAGATGAGCCCCCGATGGGCTCGAA
>JAODUI010000003.1:5476339-5488738 GCA_027563995.1 Papilio gigon
ATGAGGTGCCGACTGTCCACAATGGTCCCGACAAAATAATTTGCAATGAAACGTCTGATATGGAAACCTCGATTATGAGTAACGAAGCTCGAGGGTTCCTGAGGGAACCTCGGCTCGGGCTGTTACTTCCACTGAGCACCAGCGTTTCGATTCTAAACTATATACTTTCAAAAGTGCTGACGGGAATAAAGCGCTACACAAGAGTGAAGGATGTTACCCGCAATGTCCGGATATAACAGTAGGTAGGCAGCGATAGTAGGTATTTAAATTTTTATAAGTATAGTTAAGTCAGTCTACACTTTTTATGACTTAACCTATAACCTGCTAAAGAAACATGCACTTACCTTAAGAAGTGTAACAGTTTACGATTCTGGATGTGATAAAATGTAGCCCTCGTTAGTAAGAACAACAAATCTAATAGTGGCGATGCCTAATATCGTAATTATGTGACTCGGTTTTATTCTATTTAATGCACCATTAAATTTAACAACAATCGCTTTAAGTGACGCTTCGAGTGGACATCTTTATGTTTATATGTCGTTAAGATAAGAGTATTTCAACGTTTTGGTGTGCGAGGTCGCGGGCAGAGTACCATCCGGTGCATTACCATAACTCAGCGGCTGTGCCCCGCTATCAATGAGTGCTGCATTTGTAAGTGGCGACGCGTGAGATTACAGCAGCCGTCGCGGCCGCGCCACAGGCACTACGTCACGACCTCACCTCGTAACGGTCGGAGCACTAATGTTTCCACACAAAGGGAAACAAGACCGACAAAGCAAAAACAACAAGAAACTATGGTTATTCTAATATTGCAGATATCCATTGGCGTCGACGATTACTCTTGCGATCCCGTCGCCCGTTTGCTTCTTTCTCTAAAAGGCGTTCTCTCTAAAAGTTGAGTACTAAAGACCTAGTAAACAAAACTACGTTCGATTAACAATATATGTAGCTAGAGGAATCCTCAATATGTGTTAAATATCAAGGAACAATTAAGTCTCTCCCAAAGTCCTTCCTTCATGTCTGAGGATCGTGGTCAGGATTCAAGGTTGCATCTGGAGCGGATAATTTGCCTTCACCGGCTCCTACCCTGCTCGACGAATTTGCGCGACTCTCACAACGGTGAACCGAACGGTGAGAGTCGCGCAGAAATTCTTCAGAATTTTGTTGACAACATCTCTTTTACTTGGCCAGTCCATGGCGCTAGTGAGCGGCCGCGCAATCGCTTCCCTTCAGTGTTTCCAACAATAATCAGTACACAAATATGTATCAAGCAAATGACAAATCGATGAAAATAAAATTTTGTCTATGGGTCGCTTTATTCAAATAGCAGTACCGTCCTTCAGTGTGTACATGCATCTTCTCTTGTGGATGACTAGCAGAGTGATAGCACGATATTCATATTTGTTTGAATAAAAATAACATGATGTATTATTTGTTACATTACCACGATCATTGTTACTTTCATTATTTAATTCATCAATATAAAAAAATGTGATGGCCAGCAGAACGAAATACGAAAGTTACTTGCCCACCTTATACCAGTTGGTATACTGCTGTAGACAGTACAACGTAATATCTTATTCCTGAATTAACTTTTCTTGATTATTGTACTTTCTATGTTAACCCATGACTCGTATGGCTATACTTACATTTGAATATGGTTCTAAATTCAATTGTTTTTTTTTTGCTTTATATAAATCAGTTGAACAGATCAAAAGGTGTTCCTTAATTAAAATATCAGCAATTGAATTCTGATTACGACTTATCCCCGCAGCTCGTGCTAATAAACAGTCCGTTTCATCTTTAATCTTTCATAATTACAAAACTTTCGAGGCCTTTAAAGTCTTATCTACGCTTGCTTCGCTATTTGTGAAGTTATAAAACTTTGCCGACTCAAAAATTCATTAATTGCTTTGAATATTTTCAAAGGTTTATTTTTCCGAACGAACGGAGATTTCAAACTTTTCAATAAAAAAAAATATATATTTCTTAACAATTTTTCAATCGACTTCTCAACGCTACTTCATTTGTTTGAATAATTCTTGGCTAAATGAAAATTGTTTAAAAGTATTCGCAAAAATCTTTAAAGTTGCTTGTATAAGTATTTAAAAATTAATTGAACAAGGCAATACAATTTTACAAAAAAACTTGGCAGCATCAATATAATACTTTTTTAATATTTTTTCTTAATAATTGTATATATATGATCTATATTTGAAGTTTAAATCTGTCTTTGTAAAAGTAAACACGCAAATAGGTCACCCATTCCCAGCCAAAAATTTGATAAAAGTTTTGTGAAGTAAAGAGTTTTTATTTCTTTTTTTTTTATTCAGGTAAGGCAGATGCATATAACGACAAAAGATATTGCAATACACGTGGTTACTGTAAACAAGTATTATGCGGCCCCCGATTAAAGAAGTTCGTGAATGGCGCGAGTGTGGCCAGATCTTTAATAAGATTTATTGTAACCGATCGTGTTTTGACAATCACAATAGCGATGGTTTTGACGGTAAATGGTTCTCATTGTGCTGTGTGGTCTCCTTTGTGGGTCGCCTTAGGCGGACTTGAAATTGTGTTACGGCAACACCTGGTTTCAGAAAAAAAATACAGACAAACCGAACTTGACTTTTGAGGAAGTTTTCATTTATTCCAAGCGTCAAGTTTTCGATGAAATTTTAATAAAACAAAATAACGTCGATGGATTATTTAACTAGTAATTGAGGTCGTAATTAGATAGTTATACAATAATGCAAAGTGAGAACATACAAATATTAAAATCAAACTATATTAGCTGCAAATATTTTTTCGAACATTAATTAAATTCATTTTAGTAATAATTTTTTAAACTAGCAGCAAATAGTTTTTTTTGGAGGGGGGGGGATCTCTCCTCTCCTTCCTATCGTTTTTGGTGCGTCGGTATGTAGAATTATAATTTAAAATTAATAATATTGATAAAACAATTGAAAGTGTACAATTTTACAAGTTTTGGGGGGAAAATATATTCGAAAGGGGAGAGATTGACACAATTGATCAATAAAAAAACCTTAACTGTTCATCATACTTCATTACAGGTTAAAAAAATCTAACATATCGCGCGATACAAGACTCATGAGCGGGGCAAATGTCAAAAAAAATATGATACTTTCAAATTTATATTGTAAAAAAAAGCGGTACTAGAAACATTCTTTTTAATTTACTACATTACCATCATTCATTTTGATTATTTTATCTAAAATTACGCGCAATGAATAAAAAGTAAAAAGTGGCAGCCCTTGTAATTTTCTTCTATTTACCCCATATGGCGCATCCTTTGACCCCATATACAGTCTAAATAAAAACCACCTACATTTTGTACAATATTTATATTATAAAAATATACTTTAGTGTTTGGAACATGTAGATTAGGTCGTAACTCATAATCCAACATACTTTTTTCCTATTCAAAGTCGAAATCATTGTCAAAAATTGTATCCTAGTCTATAACTGTTTCGATTCACCCCGTTGTATGGTATTGAGAAAGATTATTTAGTAACAAACAATTTATTGAAAGAACGCGCCTGACATTTGATGCTGAGCAATTTCGCAAGTGCGATATTAAACGAATGTTTAATAATAACAGTTCGTTAAAAAAGTCATAATTAAAATGAAATAAATCGGCTAGTTGCGTCTCTGGTTTCAGAGGATTAACGATTGAACTATGGAACAGTAGATCAGTAGTGAGACTGCAATGGGTTTCTGCTCATGTTGGGATTAAAAAACCGAGCAGGCCGATCGCGCCGCTAAGCTAACGGCTGGTAGTCATGACGTCCATAATTATATTCCAAACCATGAAGAATACATATCAAAATTCAAAATTTCATGCTACAAAATTTGGAACAACATCTATTCGGAAACATCAAAAGAAAAAGGTATTCGGTATAGAGTTTTACAAGGTGAGCTATTAAGTCGTCCTTGGTTCTCAGCTGGGTTGAGCAGAAGACACGTCAGATCAACTCAGACTTCGCTCTGGTCACTATCCAAAAGTTTTAGTTTTTATCTGATGAGAAAATGTTATTTGAGGAGTTGAAGCTCAACCCGGTTGACGTTGGCCTAGTTTTAACTATTTTATCGGAGCCGACCTCAATCCTATGTCCAACTTTGGACAGACAGGAGCTGATGATGATGATGATGATGACGTCAAACGCAGCGGTACGAGTATGCCAGCTCGTTTCTTAATCAGAGGAGTTACATCATGGGCACTATGGGGTTGGCATGTCCTCAAGTGATAAAAACCCCAAAAATAAATTATAATTAAAAAAAAGAAACATTAATTAGTAAAGAAAGTCGACATCTTATAAAAAATTGATGATCATCTGTTTCAAAAGCTTGTAGAGCGCTGTCTCACTCCTTTCAAACGTGCCGGAGTTGGCATAGTCTCTTAGAAAAGCGTACCACTCCTGATAACAATGTATACATAAGACAATAATAGGTGTTTCACTGTTATTGCCTCTTCTTTCATGTTAAGCTATGTCCGTAACAGCTGTTCTGTGATCACTGTGAATCGCAGTGATCTTAACGTTTACAGTGATCACAGTGAATTGTAAACGATATTTTTTCACAGGTATAGTGACATCGCAAGAACAGGTAGTATCAATTCTCTTTGAATACCTGTTATTAATTTCTGTTCTGATAAATACGCTTCACTCCTACTGTAAACTCGATTATCATAGGATGATATTGAACGTTGTGACATTGTCATCAAGCAAGATTCGAGTTCATACAGTAAGGCTAAACGTCAGCCAATGAAAATGAAAGGATTGTTTTAATTTTTAATATGAACCAATCCAGAACGTTACTTTGACAGCAAACGACTGCTGCACTTCTAATGCATCAAAATGCATCAAACAAACAAATCTAGTGTTTTGTCACTGTAATGAACGTGCGGATGTGTAGTGCGTGCTATTTTCTTCAGTTTTTAGTGTTTTAACAGATTCTTGTCCCTTCATTGTTAATAAAATACCAATCAAATATTCTCAAATATTACGAATTCCATGACTATTATCAAACTTGATTAGTTCCTGAAAGGGGTAAGTTAAATTTTTACCAGTATCGGATGCATTTTGCTTTAATTCAAACTGATGTAAATACTTTCATTATTCTATATGAAAATATATGTTCTATGTAAGAAACTGACAATAATAAAGATTTGTTTCATAGATAAATGCTACAAACAATGAAATAAATAACATAGCCAGTAGTTTAAACCTCGCATGACATGACACGACATACAAAAGATTAGTGCGCCATCCAGAAAAGAAGTAATCAATGCTATTATCATATTACAATATCCAAAACAATAGTTAAACGGTAAAATCATATTCATTATGATTGTATCAAAATAAGATTTGAAAGCTCTGTTTGAGTCCTCAATTTACTATTGTACTACAAAAGGGCTACTAACTAAACAGTTTTATCCATTGTATAAATAAAGTAGCTTTGGTAGACAAATAGGATCATGCTTTCATGCTGACTCACTTTTTCTTTCTTTTTGGTCTCAAACCTTGTAATCTTGTCTTTACATCTTTTGTACAACAACTGCAATATTATAGAGCTATTTGATACCTATGCTAATGCTACCTTTAATAAAAAAATCAGTACAACTTAATTTCTTCATATGTATTAGCTTCATTAGTACTAGTTCATCTTAGTCATTGACTACAGAATCTGGCATCTCCACAATTGCTTGATGATCACAATTATAAGTTTCCTTACATGCACAATGTACTGGGCACTCATTCAACTTTGAATAATTTGTTGGGCTATTTTGCGGGAGAGTTAATTATGTTATAAGTCCCATGTTTACAAGCCAATATCAAAAACTTTACCACCGATATTCCTTCACACCAATAGTCTATTGTTTATTTAAATATTTCATAATTTCTGATTAAAAGACTCTGCATTGCCTTTAGAGCAATTATATCTCTTTCTCAAAGACTACCAATGCATCTGCTCCTCTAGTGTTGCAGATGTCCATGGGTGTTGACAACCGCCTATAAGATCCCGCCGTTCGTTTGACATTTTCTCTTATAAAAAAAAAGTCAAATTTATTTAAATTATACTAACATATCAGGTCCCTAAGAAAAAAACAAAGTCCAAACAAGACAATAAGAATATAGAATTCAAAATAATTGCAATTTGCTCTATTTTATAAGTGGCCATTATCAATGTTATCTTTCTGACCGCAAGTACCAACGGCCCCATTTGCTAGCTCATTATTAACCAAGGTGACCTTGACATAGTGACTAAAAGTAACTAATTAATGTCAAGATCAAATAAAGGAAAATTGCCAACCCCAATACAATGATAATTGATATTAAAGAACTTTGTTAAGTTACAAATATTGTTAGATGCCATCTTGAATTGGTAGCATTTTAATTACTTAAACTTTTGTGGGACAATAGGGAAAATATAAAACACCTAACACTTGTGTTCTTCTCGGTCATCTGGTGTCAGTCTTTTACAGTAGATTCTTTTTTGTTTCGTTTTTAAAATTAGCAGATTTTTGTTAATGCAATAATATTTCTTATACAACTCCAACTAAGCTCTAGACTTGTGCTAGGATATGGCTTTCTTTATACCAAGATGGTGCACTGATGATCTTGAAACTAGTTGGTACTGACACCAAATAAATATGTGTTAGCTGTTTTATATATTGTTTTTCTCGGGTTGTATGAATGTACGTAAATTTATGTCCATTTCTATTACATTATGTTCTGTATTCCATACAGCTAAACATGTGTTGATGAGTTGTGTTAATTCCTTTTTTTTTTCTTTACATTGTTGTAGGATTACAGCCAGTTATATTTAATTTATTACTAGTCACTTTCTATATGCATGTTTTATAATCTTTTGTAAGTTTATTACCTCGGCAAACTTTATAAGTTAGGTGTTATTCAATTGATTATATCCCAAAAGTTTAATAAGGCTATGAAATGAACATATAATTTTTGTTTTCATTGATGGAGATTATCCTAAAGTAATTGAGATTGTACTAACACAGTTCATCCAATTTGTATAAACAGAATTGTGCTCAAGTGTCTATTACTAAGTAATGGTTGAATTAAGTAATTCAACTTATATCGAAGTCATCGTGGCCTTGGCAATCATAGAGCGGTCATTGGCACACAAGTTATCCTTTTAATTTTGGTTGTTTGCGTATTTGTTTGACGTGTAGGTGGCGCTCTAATCGGCAAGGTCGTATGCTAAGATCACTATGTATAGATTTTTTTCATACCTCCATTAGAATTTGCTCTTCAATAGTTCCGGACGTGTTAGTAATTACCAGTTTGAACGGTGTTATGTTTCAAGTTTGTGATTTAATTTATTATTTAAAAGTTTTTTAGAAGTGTTAAATTAATTTATAATGACCAATGTATTATGAGATACGGAAAATATTACAAGTTGAGAGGAAAAAGTTTTGTTTTGAAAATTGGTTGGATTTAATATTTTATAAAAAGATTAATTGTCTTCAAAACAATTAAAGTTTTTTTAACAGAAATATTGTGATGTAAATATGAATGAATGGTTACTTCTGTGTGTTAAGTCATTAATTGTGCGTCAGCTGCGTTCGCCACCTATTATCATTAGTGTTATATAAAAATCTCTTTAGAACATTTTAGAGGCATTTGATTAAATACGCACGCATATTATATAACGCTGTGACAAAAAACAAACGAAAACGTATGTATTTAAAATTCATATGACTTCCAAACTTTGCCAATCAGTTTATAAGTAATCAATCATAGAATAACCGTGAGTATTCACTACTGATGATCTTGTACAAAAGCTAGTTGTCATCTTATGTTTTTGAACGGTGTTATGGCAGTGAAAACGGTTGGTTATTTTACATTTAGATAGACGAAAATTTTACCAACAAATTGATTGAATTTTCTATCATGTTGTATTGCAGATGGTTGAAAATCAGTTGTCATGGACAACAAGTACCGGGTGCTGCTGCAACACCACCAGCAGGACGTGGTGAGGGACCTGGACGTCACCTACATCCTCGACGAGCTGTTCACGAAGGACGCCATCTCCAATGAGGATTTTGATAACATCTACAAATTGGTAAGTGTCTATTTCTTTGTCATAACAAATAGTAACCACTAACCGTAGATAACCTGCACATTTTGTGCGAAAATTCGTAAACTAAAAATATCAGATGCGACTCGAAATTTTGACTTTATATTCACCTTATACGTTACTAATGATCGTGCATAACTATTGCTAATTCATACTAACGAGACCTGACTGACCCCTCGTATGGAACTGATGGAGTTCACACACCATAACTTTTATCGTCTGCTTGTGCCTACTCGATCAGATGACGTCACATCAGTTTTCTAGAATACACACAGCGATCGTCATTTGTCCCTTTCATAATTTGCTTTCTCTAGCCCTATAGCTATGAGGTTTCCAACACAACGTGATGTTTAAGTGAAGGAAATTATTATTAAATAACTAGCTTATGTATAACGTTCTCACGCTTCAAACATATATCACATGTTACGATAAATGAATGCTACATCCTATGACAGTTATAAATTGATAACGAGAGCGCAAGCGCAACTATGTTTATAAATAAATAATAAGTATGTATTGAAATAACACTTTGACGAATAAATAAATAAATCTTTATATACTATATCTAAATGAAAAGCTAGTAACGTGTCTTTGTTATCTTCAGTATTGTCGATGTCTATGAGACTCGATGATCACCAGGTACCTCAACTAGTTTACCCCCTTTCTCTTAATCCGTACCTATTAAAAGGTATTCAAATGTATTAAAGGGTATACACAAAAAGTATAAGCCATGACGTAGTTATGTGTTCAAACACCTTCTATCGTCGAACTAAACACATGATATTTAAACAAGTTTAATAATGTCACATTTTACCGGCGTGGAATACTATTAGATAAGTCAGTAACAAGTATATAAATGTTGCGTTTGTATTACAGTCGAGTCGCGTAGATCGTACTAGATATTTGATCGACTCATTACTTCAGAATGGTACGAACAGAAGTTATGAAGCGTTTGTAGATAGCCTGGCTAAAGACTGGCAGTGGTTGTACAAGAAGTTCACGGAAGAAAGCAATGAGACAATGTTGAACGACAGCTTTGAAGACGGTCTTAGTAGGGGAGATGTGCCGAGGTTGCCAGATCATTACGTTAGAAGAAATGCCGTGGTAAGTTTCTAAAAACATATAAAAAGTTTTAATTTACTGAAGCATTAATGATAAGAATTTGTCATTCAAGATTATGTTAAAGAGATCGTAATAATTGTTAGATCTCATCATCAGCCTTTGTCTGCCCATTACTGGACATAGACCTTCCCCAATGCCGGCCACAGTATGCGGTCCTTCGTCATCCGCATCCAACGCCATTGTTTAGAATACATAGGCATTATTGAAACTTCATCGCGATCTAATCATTCGACCTGATTCTAATTTATATCGAGTTACTTCCTCTAGGGGGGACTCGTGGATTGAAACCCTTGACAGTTGTGTCCTATTTTTTTTTCAACAAACAACTCAGCAGTACCAACACATATGGGGTACTGAACCATCCTTATCTCGATGTGTTCGGCTCACGACAACCTTGTAACTATGTTCTTACAGGAGCAAGAGGTGGCAACTAAATTAAAATTATTAACTCGACACAAAATACTGGCGCTGCACGGTATGCCCGGTTGCGGAAAGACCACGGTTGCTGTCAGCGTGCTTCGCAACAACCCCGACCTCATAACTAACAACTTTAACGGCGCTGTCTTTTGGTTAAACTTCGGTAACTGTAAAAACGAAGATGATATCACCGCTCTACAGAATAAGTGAGTCAGTTTGTTAATTCTATATTATTGTTATGTTTTTTTTTGACGTATCTTTAAGTGCATGATTAAATTGTTTATCGGCAAGGTAATCACATTTTTTGCAATGGTTATACAATGCAATGTAAACTTTTTAATTGTTAAATATTTAATTGTTGAGTTTAACAGTATTTAGCGCGTTATACAAATAATTAAAAACTAAATTTTTACGGTCTCCTATTTACAATATAATTAACATACCTATAGCAAATTAGACAACAGATAAATACCAAAACTCGATGCTTTCATGATTATCTATATATCTAGACTAGTATATGTTTGCATGGACAGTCACCTTCTTTCGCGGTGGTCAAGTTACAGATTATTTTTTTTTAATTCCAGATTATACCGCAAAGCGACTTCAATGTCGAGCCACAATTCGTACATGACGTCATCGATATCGATGTCCAGCACGGGTTCGAACGCCGACAGTCATTCGTTCTACGACTGGTCGTGGGAAGACATGAAGGACAGACTCATCTCGCAGTTCCAAAGCCAGACGTTGAAGGAATGCTTGTTAGTGCTGGATGAAGTTAATGAGAAGAAATGCTTGAGAGCGTTCGATATAGGATGCAAGATACTGATCACCACGCCCGATACTGATGTCGTTTTAAATTTCCAAGCGCAGATCGTCAAGGTAAGCCAAAAGACTTCAAAATTTTCCCGAACACATTTCTACTGAAATATCTGGTTATTTTTCTCTTAAACTAAAAATAAGCGATATGTTTTAAACTTGTTTTTCGTAAACACTAACCTATGAATGCTTAAAACAAAAATTATCGCTATAAAAAATATTCAGAAATACCCTACCCTCACAATACGAACGTACTTTATAATTTCTTTACACACAATTATTTATTCAAAATAAATTTACAGGTGGAAAACAATTTTACTGAGCAAGAAACATTGGAACTGTTCTCTCTATGTCTCGATCAGCCGGTACCGCAGTTGCCGAGGGAAGCGAGGAAGTTGTACGAGATATGCGCCGGCAGCCCCTTCCATATCGCGCTCATAGGAGCCCAGCTCTCAGAGAACAGGGAACGATTCAAACACGACCATAAATACAGGAATTCCTATTTAAACAAACTGGAGAAGAGGGCTTTCTTTTTGTGAGTATTCTTTTATTAAGTAAGTTACGTTTGGTCAAGATTCTATCATCTTTATTTTTTTTACTAACTAACTAGTCTAACATAATAGATAGGAGATGTGGACGAATGACGTACACCCTTGTAATAATTAAATTACAACTGAGTTAAACATTCGTTACTATAAAGACATTGGCTTCAACCCAAAACACACACATTAACAATGAACAAAGCACACATGTGTACACTATATCGATCCTTCTTATAACGTTAGGGCATAATTTTAAATGCATACATCTAAAAGATTAATCAAAATAAAATTTTATAGACACCAATTTTGAAACTAATGTATGTCTGTCAAGCCTGACTGTACTTAAAATCTAGGTGTAAAACATCTCAAATACTACCAAACTTTGTACAACTATCTTACAATATTAGTAACATTGAATAAACTTTAAAAAAATAACTAATTTTAATCAATTTTGAAACTAATGTATGTCTGTCAAGCCTGACTGTACTTAAAATCTATGTGTCAAATATTATGGCTAGCTACCCGATGTTAATATCAGTAATATTAATTAAACTTCAACAAATAGCCTATTAGAGTACGTTTTTTTTTTAATAGATGCAGGATTTTTATTAAAAATTCTAACTATCATAAAAATATTTTACAGTTTATCAAGACATCACGAGAATCCACAAAGAACCGTCGAAGTCTGCATTAATTTATTACAACCTGATATACTTGGTCTGTTCAAAAAATTAACAGTGTTACCCGACAATGTGAAGGTGTCTGCGCGGGTCCTCGCGAAACTATGGAACAGAGAGCTATCCGATGTTGAAACCATTATAAAACAACTTCGAAGTAAATCATTGCTCATTGAATTCTACGATAGAGAACAACAGAATTACATTTACGAAGTTCACGTGTTTATTATGGATTATTTAAAGACATGTTGGGATGAAGAAGATGTTAAAAAGTTACATGAAAATTTTCTCAAAAGTTACCAATATAATACCACCAACCCACCCTTAGATATAGAGGATGATGGTTATATAGCTTTCTATATCGGACATCACATACTTAAAACGAAGAATTTAAGTAATAAATGGACATTATTTAATAAATTATTTCTTGATCTAAAATTTCTAGGCAATAAAGTGAGATTGACTGGTTCGGCTGATGTTATTCTAGATTTGCAGAAGTATGAAACTTATATCGCTGAAGATGTAAGTATCTCAAACACATCGTAAGCTACATCATCATCATCAACTCACTACACATCTTTAGGCTCGGAGCCTACCCTATTATTAGGGGTGACTCGGTCATAGTCAACGCTGGCCCAGTGCGTGTTGGTTGACTTCACACATATCTTTGAATTTCTTCGCCGATATGTGCAGGCATCACGATG
>JAODUI010000003.1:5488838-5504901 GCA_027563995.1 Papilio gigon
TGGTTGACTTCACACATATCTTTGAATTTCTTCGCCGATATGTGCAGGTTGCATCACGATGTTTTCCTTCGCTGTAAGAACGTTGGGTAATGTAAATATGCAATTCGAAAATGGAAAAACACATTGATACATGGCGGGGGTTGAACCTGGACAACTTGGAGTACGGTCCGGTCCGGTCGAGCGCTTAACGACTGCGCCACCGACGCTCTTGCTAACATAAGCTGCATAGTAGTTTAAAAAAAATATCTATGTATAATTTCATGTTTATTAAATAATCTTCTTTTTTCTAATATTATTCCTAAAAAACAGGTAATAAAATTGAATTACTATAAACTATATATATACCGACGCTCTTACGGTGAAGGAAAACATCGTGATGCAACCTGCACATATCGGAGAAGAAGTTCAAAGATATGTGTGAAGTCAACCAACACGCATTGGGCCAGCGTGGTTGACTATGGCCTAGTCATCCCTGATAGGGTAGGCTCTGAGCCCCTCGGTGGGGACGTATAATGAGCTGTTGATATCTATAAACTATATATATAAAAAAAAAAAAACTTTCAATTTCTTATAAAAATATCTGTTTGATCATTTATTAATAAATATTACTAACGATACCACTTCCTCATGTTGTAACTTGTCCGTTTGTAAACTGACTAGTCATATAACAAACGACATTCACGGTAGTTCATCATATCATTCCAGACATTAGATAAAGACCTGCTATACAGTATCAAAGCGTATCTAATCACCCATGGCACCGACCTCTACCGCTACCCATACACGGACATAGTACAGAGCATCCTCCAGCACGAAAGTAAAGGCATCCTGTACACTAAAGCATCCGCCATAGCTCAGGAGCGGTGTGCCAAAAATGAGCTTTACTTTGAGTTCTTGTAAGTAAGTTTAGAGCTTTCATTGGCTTGCTTTTAATGAACACTTCAGTACTTCCGTATTTACATAATAATAAAGCCTCTTTATTCCATATTTACTTTGTTAGTATTGTTAGTTTTCAGATTTAGGTTTAGATGTTAGTATTGTTAGTTAATAGATCGACTGTGGTTCACATTTTCAATTGTCAACCATCTTTTAAGGATAAGCCTTAATGTACATTTATCATTCTAATTCATGCATAAAATGCTTTAGTTTGTCAAATTACTACGATTTAAAAGTCATTGTTGTTTTCGTTTGGAAGCAAAATTACAATTCGTCCTTTGTGATTAAAAATAATTAAAAATGTTGTTTTCGATGTGTTTTTAAAAATAAAAAAGTTTAAAGCAGTCAAGTAGTGACATCCATATAAGCATTTGTGTGCTCAATGCTGGACATGGGCCTTCCTCAATGTCTTCCATAATATGCGACATCCCGCCGCACCAAGTCGCCAGTCCTGGAGGAAGGTCACCTCGCGCCACGTCTTTTATAGTAATCATTCCAGAATTCATATGATTTTATTTATTATTCCAGACATGAGCAGAACGTGGAAGAAATAAAACACACCACAATAGATGTAACGGAGATTATCACGGCGGTCTGCTTCCTCGGAGATCATGTCCTTATTGGAACTGATTCTGGTCTTATTAAGGTATGTACCCATTAATAAAGAAATATTCATACATAAGTCTAATTTTGTTCTTTGTTTTAATTTGATAAGTAAACAATTTTAAAGGGTTTTTTTTTATTTCATTTTGCATCTATACGCAATCGTATTAATGAACTATCTTCGTATGAAATACGCATCTCAAATAATATAACAGAAGCGCCAATAGCCTAATGGTTCAGGATACGAATATCCGATCATGCGGTCGAGAGTTCGAATCTCGCTGTTTAACTATTGTGGACCATATCCTAGCACAAGCTTAGAGCTTAGTTGGAGGGGTAAAATAAACATTAGTAAATGAACCAAAATTTGCTAATACTTTTTACCAAAAAAAAAATATTTTTACATTTTTATTTTCTTTTTCAGTTTTTCAACATTTCAACGAATATAATGGAAAAGGAGCTGCCTGGTAAAGGTTTCGCCATAAAGTGGGTCGGCGCGTGTCCCATGAACCCGCCCGTCGTGGCCGCGCTCGACTGCAGCGGCTTCATCACCATAGTCTATATCCACGACATAGGACACGATGAAACTGATGATATTATTGAAGAAGGTAAAGTTTTTAATATTTACCATATTTTAAAAGAAATAGAAAAGTTTTTTGTTCATTCATAAAAAAATGCGCTTGCGTTACATTGTGGTGTACGATGATAGTCGAATGGCGGGATTCGAACCGACGACCCCTCGATCTGTAGTCTGTAACCTTAACCATCCAGCTGTTAACGTTTCATGTGTTATTTTTTTTTTGTTTACAGAAACCGAAGAATCATACAACAATAATTACGCGAACATAGTCAGTATACCGCCTAAACTGGGACCATTCCTCAACTGCCGATGGGCCAATAACGAAGAGACATTAATAACGCACACGTCCAAGATGATCATTTTATACGACCCTAGTGGTAAAGTAATCAAAGTGTTGGACAATTTCGATAGAGATCGAGAAATACTGTGTTGTGTACCTTGCAATAATGATAAACAAGTGATTGTGGCTACAAGCGGTGTGCACGCTTTAGACGTTATCGACTTGATCAGCAAGGAAAAGGTGATGTCATTTGAAGAATCTGGAACGGTGATCAATATTTTGACGATACCAGGTAAACAAATTTTACTTAATTTAATTTTATTCTAACAATAAATATTTGATGAGCTGACAGCACTGAGTGTGTTAAACAATGTTACCAGTTTATAACATTAATTATTGTTTTTATAAAATCATATTTGAACGTGAGACCGTATATCACTTTTTTTTATTATATCTGCTCATTGAATTGGTGTGTTACGCGTCGTCAAGGTTTCATTTTGAAACAGTTTTTTTTTTAATATTAATCACATTATATCCATAGTAAAACATGGCAAAATTGTATTTATCGATATTAAAAAAATCTCTCTAAACAGATAATTTTTTTTAATAATAGCATCTTTTTCGTAATTTAGGAATTGATATTGAAATTTAGTTGTGGGATAAACTAAAATCTAATATAAAAAATAACAATTCCAGGTAGCAACAGAATAATAACACTATCAGAAACAGATGTAACGGAGCATGAGTACAAAGTGAACGCGGGCTCATATCAGAACGTGTGCAACGTGTATATCTGCAGGCGGGTGTTGGCCAGTGAAGAGGTCACGGGGAACGTGGCGTTCGTGGCCGCGGAGGTCAATAAATCTGGGACCCTACTGTTCGTGGCGACGGACGACAGCCGTGTCATATGTGTTGATCTGAAGACTAACACTAGGGTATTCGATCTGGATAATAGGAGAGGGTATGTATTAGTAAAGTTTATAAAATAAATGTCGAGTCAATGTTAGGATATGGTTAACGACAATAGTAGAATGACGGAATTCAAACCCACGACAGCTAGATCGCTAATCCGTATTGGCGCCTCTTAATTAATATTTTTTTTATAAATTTTTTTGGCGATCAAACAAAAATATTTTGTCTGTACCATGGGTTTGCATTGTTACAATATTCGTATAAACATTATTTATAATTTTATCTGAGTAAATTTTAATATGTTTATCCAATAAAAACTCACGCTTAATAACATGGTTCTAGATAATTTTTTTTCTTTTCATTGTAACCAGCAATGTGACATCAATGGCTGTGAGTGAGGTCATGATGTGGGACGACTTCATGCCGGGCTCCGATGTCCTGCTGACGGGCACCGGCAGCGTCGAGAACACCGCCAAAGTGTGGTTCTTAGACGCATCCTTTGTATCGCAGAATACTCATAAGAATAGGTAAGTGAACACTAAGGATGAATTAAATTTGTTATATTAATACGCTATCGACAATTTGCCATTATTTATGCTTTAAGACTTGCAAACAAAAAATTACATAGAAGTTGCAGCTTAATATTTAAAGGCAAACAAAAACAACATAGATTGAATCAAAAGATAATAGTACATGAACAAAAATCGATTTATTTTTTTGTTTTATGTTACCATACTACTTATAAAAACGGCTTAAGTGTAAATCGGCCGCGTTAGTAGCCTTTCTAATTTCCATCTACAGAAATGTGGGGTAACGGAACGTACCGAATGAAACAACGGACGATCGCGGACTTCCGCAAAGCATTCGGACGAATGACATTAGATTGATATAGGTTTATGATGTACATTTAGATAAAAGATTTAGTTGGTCATTTGTATTTATTATTATTCAATATTCCAAATACATTTTACTGATATTCTTTATATTACGGTCCGAGTCCTACTTCTGATAAAATTTGATACAAGTAAATAACACAAGTTTAAATACTATTTTTTAACAGCAAAGTCCGCGTGACCACAACATTCGACGTCAGTTTCGTGGGCGCTGTGTCACCGCAAACTCCGAACACCACGCCCAACAGTGGGACTCACAGTCAGGACACTACGCCGCGGAGACACAAATCATTTGTCACACATAAAGAGATTGAGAAAAAATTAGCCAAGAAAACTATGAGTTTAGACCGACATAACCTCAAACCTTTGAATTTGAAGGGCATTTGCAACGGAAATAATGACGGAGGGATCCAACCTTTGCTGGCTGTTGTTGATGATAAAAATAATATTCAGGTAACGTACCTAATTATAAAAAAAAAACACTGTCTTCATAAAAACTCTTTTCAGTTAAATTTTTTTTACGTTTCCTGATTGCGTTTATTTTTCGATTTCTATTTTTTTTTAATTACATTTATACTATGTAGACTAATTGGCTCCTTCAGTTACCACTTAACAATCATTATGTTTAACTATTCACAGATAATGCGCGGTAGAAAACTCCTGACAGAAATATCTCCAAAAACCGACGATCAGATAACAGCAGTAAAAATTTCTCCGTGCAATCAGTATATTATCTATGGACTGAGCACAGGCATCGTCAGTAAATACGCACTTAGGACTAAAGAGAACAGAGACATTCTAGACGTGTACAGCCAGGTGTTATACATGAGTTTTGTCAACCCAGATCTATTAATAGTCGCTGGTAAGAACAGATGTCTGATGGCGTATAGGTTTACTACCGATGGAGACTGGAAGTCTGAAATGCTGCAACGGGGGAACTGCTTTCTCGGGTCGCAGGAAATATTAAATGATATACAAGGTATGTCTTTATATATTCGCAATTATCTTTTTATATCTATAACCTATTTTTTTTTAATGTAACATACCCTTTTGAGATTTTTTTTAAATACGCATGCGTTTTTTTGTGGTTAGTCAATTTATTAGAATAAATAATATCAAATATCTACTACTCGTGCGCATGTCCTAAATCCGATGACGTCATAAAAAATAATAATGTCCGTTTGTCTCAGGGTTCAAGAAGAAAATAAGTCCCGAGAAAGTATCAGCATCGAGTAGCGATGCTAGTATCAGTTCGAGAGATCGTCTGTTTCCTAATGGAGACACTAGGGGGCGCCTGTGTAAAGCCAGCAGTCTCGTCTCCTGCTTCTGGGTGGCCGACGTCGGACTGGTCACAGTGGAAACAAATGCCACTGTCAAACTATGGGACCGCAAGCTACAAGTGGCGAACATATTGAACGGACGACAGACGGATGTTTATATCAATTGTGCAGCGTTCCAGAAGAATATATTGGCGATTTGTGATGATTATCATCGATTTCAAGTTAGTTTAGAATCTTCACGTACTTTATAATTACGAGAAATTAACACAACTATCTATTTAGAAAAATATGCCAGAATTCCATTTTATTTTTTTATCTTAATATACTTACTTACTCCGCTGGCGCAGCGACCCGAAGTGGGTCTTGGCCTTCGACACAAGAGAATGCCAACGTCGCCTATCCTTCGCCGTCTCTTGCCAGTTACTTAATATACCTTTTATTTAATTGACTTGGTCTTTGCAACTGTCAATAATGAAAAGTAAATCTATTGTTTAACATATTTAGTCCGCAATACGCAATATTACATATAAGTAGATTATGTAGCTGAAAAATTTGTTTTTAATTACAGACATACGAACTGAAGACAGGTGACAAGATTGAACTGCAGCCGATACAAGTGTACAAGTTGAACAATCGCATCGTGTGCTGCGACCTCGCCGCGGACGGCAGCCTGCTGGCCATGGGACTTGACTCCGGCAGTGTCATTGTATGTACTGACACCATTATTACATAAAATAACCCTCTTTCAAATATCTAAACGACACAGAAAAACACACTATTTAACACATGACATAATTTTAGATATGGCAGGCCATAGATACGAATGGAAGTGCGTTTTGCCATACGCGGCCGAAATATGTAAACGCTAAGTTTCTGGAATACAATGTTTTTCATCTGATATTCCGACATGATAATATTTGTTAGTTGATTGTATAATTATGAATTTTTGTTACATTTTTTATATTAATTTCATTCATGTAATGTTCAATAAATTGTCGTAGGTGTGGCATGTAAGTAACCAGCGTCAGTTGCGATTCCTGAAGCACCACAAGACGAAGGTGCAGTGGTGCCGGTTCTCCCCCGTGCCGGAACGCCTGTCTCGCGGCTCCGTGCACTCCCCTTCCCCGCTGTCCCCCGGCGCCGCCCCGCCCGCGGACGACGACGCCCCGCCCCTCGTGCTCGTCACCATGGCAGCG
This sequence comes from Papilio gigon, assembly GCA_027563995.1. Taxonomy (NCBI): domain Eukaryota; kingdom Metazoa; phylum Arthropoda; class Insecta; order Lepidoptera; family Papilionidae; genus Papilio; species Papilio gigon. The sequence goes on from JAODUI010000003.1 coordinate 5,495,519, forward strand.
GAGATCGTGTGGTGGAACATAACATATATCATCAGGACCAGAGTCAATAAGAACTTTTGGAGGTATGTTCTATATTTTGTTTAAAAAAAAACAATACGCAAACTTTCACAGAAAGATGTTTGCGATTCGAAAAGAATTCATTTGTTGATAATAATTTTTATTACACTTTCTCGCACTCGTAATAAAATTATAAACGTATGCTTAAAAAACGCTATTTTTTTTAATATAAAGAAGTCCCACTGTCTAAAGTATGAAAAGCTATCATCCTAAGTGAATATCTAAGCAACAACTAAGTGAGAATTAATAAAAAAAAAAAATTAATGTATTAGAAATCGCTGGAACGCGGTAACGCCCATCGCGAGTCCAGTAGACACGGTGAACCTGACCACGGCGATGGACAACTTGCACATTGAAACTGCACACAATAACTTCTTCTTCGGAACCGGACTTATGAATGCGCAGGAGTGCTGGAAATGCTTATGGAAAGGGAAAACGTATGTATTAAATTGTTTTGTTTTCTTCCTTTTTTGTGTTTTTAATATCGTATTTATTTTTTTCTGAATTAAGGCGGGAGTAATTGGTATTTTTAAAAATAAATAATTGTATTGTCAAAACATATTGCACTATTTTTTAATATTATATTTAGATTTTAGTTCATTTACCAATATTTATTTTACCATTGAAACTAAGCTCTACGATTGTACTAGGATTGAGTCGAATGGCGGGATTTGAACTCTCGACCATATGATGGGAAATCTATACCCTTAACTATTAGCGCTTTATTTTAGGTTGTAATATATTTTACTATAGAGATTTTTTTTGTTTGCAGTTGTAAAGAAGGTTCAAAGAAGAAAGAAATTTTGGCTTGCATTAAACTATCCGGCGTCAACGCGAAGAAACTTTGCTGTGACGAAAAGTTTGCGTGTTTCGTGACCGTCGACCATCCCGGCCATATACATATCATGAAATTAATGCACGCAAACACGTAGCATTTTATACAAGAAGGTTTGATATTTTTACGAACCTCTTTACAATGTTAAAAAGGAAAAAAGTCAATGCAAAATGGGTGTGTGGTCATAACTCTTACTACCATTTTACTTTTTTACTGCAATTTTTTTGTTTTAAATATAATTAAATATAATAATGTGTAAATTGTATGAAGACATGAATTAGTAAGGAAAATGATAATGCAAATTCAGTACATACATTCTTTTTATGTAATTTAATAAAATCCAGACATTTTATGTTTTATGAACAATTTAGGAAATTCAGCTAATAGACTATTACTAGTTAAGATTAAATTGTTATTATTTTTTAATGATAAGTAAAATTTTCAATTATTTTACGATTTTATTGCTGTTTGCTAATATGTTTCTAATTGAGAAATTGCATTAGCTTTATTAAAAAATACGTAAATTTTTGCTCCATTTAAATGCTTTAATGTATTTAAATATTAATTCAATGCTCAAATATTAAGCAATTACTCGATTACTGGTCAATATTTAGACTACGTAATTATATACGTAAAGCAATTATGTTACAACGAAAGTCTTGGTACCAATAATTGTTTGTATTATTAATAATAGCATAATTAAACAATAATTTTAAGTGAGAACAATTTAGTTTTACATTATATAACACGAATAAGCAAGATTAATTCCTTTTAAAATACAATATGACTGTATTCTTAAAAATTTGTGTCTATGGTCATTATTTTTTTTTCATTTATTGAGCTGCCACAATTTTAACTGCCATTTATAAGCTACCAACTATGTACAGGCTCAAATTAATTCGTAGAGGATGTCAGAGTGCTAAACAGAAGCCAATTTATTCTTTTATAACATATATTGTTGATATATAAATATGTAATAAATTATCTAACGGACAATTTTTATAAAAAATATATAACGAAGTTAGTACTTATCAAACTTAATTGTAATAAAACCCCACCATGCACGTGTAGACGTAAGATTGTAAGGTACATTTTCCACTGAATTTGGTTTCAAATCTTATTATTAAGTTTTAATGCGAATAATTTCTTGAAAACAATTATTAGATTTCAAAATACAAGGAACAAATAGAATACTTAGGTCACAATTTTCTCTCTATGTGCATTTATATTTACCTCTTATGCCACTCTCATAGATAACAAAGTTCGCCATTACGGATACGTCACGTCTGGACTGAGCTGCGCGCTGCGTAGTGTGCCTCGCATCTCAACTTAACCTAACATTTTGCGCAGCGACTTGTGTAATGGTCCGTTCAGCCAAGACATTTAAAAACCGCTATAACTGCTATTGCGTAAAAATCTCACGTCAAAACCTACTTGTAACTGTAAATTAAGTTATTTTTTTAGAACAAAGTTACATTTTTATTAAAATGTGTTGTAGACCAATCGTTCAATTTGTAAATATCTCTAATATGGAAAAGATCTCGTATTAGTCGCTAAATAAGATTTTATATCTTTTTATAAAATGGTGCTATAACGTTATAGGTTTATTTTATAAATAGGTGTTGAATTTGGGCAGGTACGGAGAGTTTTATACGACATATGTGCATCTCCGTTCTGCGTAATAAATATTGAATAGTAATTAAGGTGTTATGTAAACTATAATGCTCAATCCAGCATTTCTACAATTCTGTTCCTACTTTAAGACCAGTTTAATGTGATCCATCGAAATAATACGGATTCAACAGTGCATTTAAATTTAACTCGTTTTTTATGAGTATGAATTAACTTGTATTAATTATGCAATAATCATAAAACTATATTTTTAGAACTTTTAGTATGTTAGTTTTATTATATAAATCTTGAAAATAAATGATCTATCATATTTGGAAATTATTTCATCGACTCCTTCCATGAGACCAACGTCAAAGCGATCAAACTACATTTTAGCAATCACTATAACGGTAATCTAAATGTTATTCGATTTATAAAGATAAAGTGCAGGAATTGGGCAAAGTATATTTTGTCCTCAATGCACTGCAAAAAGAATATTCCGTCAATACATATTTTTTAGAAAAACTCCATTATTTCTAATAACAAAATACATTTCTAAGAGAACTTAAACTTTAAAAAAAAATTAACATCTTATTGTTATGTACAGAATAATCATCATCCATAGAGATTTGTACTTGACATACGTGCTACTTTATCTGTGGCACAAAACACCAATCATGTGACCAGTGCGCCAATGTCATTTTAAAATTTCAAATCTCAACGGTTGTTTGTGTTTGCAAGTTGAACGTGTTCTTACGAATTTATTATTACAATACGATTATTGTAAAATTATTTTGCTGGTGTTTGTGACTAATAAAATATATCTCAACTTATGAAATTTTTGTTTCAAAAAGTATAAGTTTTGATCTGTGTCGTTATTTATAACGTGGGATGGCCCAGTTTAACTACTTGAACGAAATAAATAGTTTAGCCACCATGGACGGGCCAATAACGAGAGGTCCTTTACAAAGATGGGTTAAGAAGTCAAACAATGAAAATGTTAATCCTTCGCTGAGCTCATCATTGAAAAACATTTCTAACGCAAATGTAAGTTCTTGCAATCAATCGTTGCAAAAACTGTCGATTACTGCAAATCAAAGCTGCAATAATAGTGCCTTATCGAATAGCAAGACGCCTACAAGAAATGAAAATAAGAAAGGCAAGAAAACTCCGTGTAAAACGAAGTCTCCAGGTAAGTAAACATTACTAAATTGGAAAAAAACAATCACTTGAATGTAATTAGATAGTTTTAAAAATTTTATTACTTGTATCTTGATAACTTTATCAGCATGTTAAAACAATTTATAAATATATTGCAGGCCGCTCGACGACACCAACTCCCAACAAAGCCTCCAAGACACCAAACAAAGCTGACAGATTTATACCTTCGAGAAGCAACTCAAACTATGACCTGTGCCATTATATGGTAAGAATCAGTTCACAAATGTTTGCTAGTTTAAACTTGAATCTATAAACTAATTGTCTCTTAGTCTTTACTCATTGAATTGTACTATTTTATTAAGACAAGGTTTTAATACTTTAACAACACAGTCAATATTTTTACATAATTTTGCAACATTACTTTTGTTTCAGATGAGCCGTGACGAAGAGAAAAGTGAAGAGGCAGTGTCACAGATAGCAGCAAGTGAGGCTATCGGGAGGGTGCTCACTGACACAGAGCCAGGTCGCCTGCTGCAGTACACATGTAAAGCTCCTGCTGCTCCGGAAGGATACCAAAATAGACTACGAGTTGTGTACTCACAAGTAAGCTGATAATTTTATTTTTGTTACTCTGTCTTACTCTATTTTTCATCGTGGATGTGGGTACTTGTAAATTTTTATGATAATTTATGTACAACTAACTTGGCACCCCACTTTGTTTGGAATTTAAAAACAACACAGCTTAATAATTTTGTTGTGGAACAGTAATCAAGCCCTTTGTCAAATTCTATCTAGAACTTGAGCTGTTTTGGACTTACCTGCCAACAAACATCCATCCATCCATCTAAACTGTGACTTTTATATTAGTAAGTTAGATATATGTATATTATGGTAATATTTTACCTATCAAAACATGTGATTGTTCTATCTAACATCAAGTTATTAAGGTAAACAAGAAATGGAATGACAATGCTAGTTTTATTGAAATTTCAATAAAAATTCAATCTTTTTTGTTTATAGATCATGTTGTAGCTTAATATCCTTGCAATTTTTAATTGTTTCAGGCTAAAGTTCCTTCAACGGTGAAAAATACTACAAGATACATCCCACAAGCTCCTGAAAGAATACTTGACGCCCCTGATATTTTGGATGACTATTGTAAGTTTATAGTTTATTAATAAAAATTAATTATGTAAAAAAAAATTATAACCGATATGTCCACGGTTCCTCTGGTGTTGCAGATGTCCATTGTCGTTAAATCTATTAACATTAGGTGATCATCTAAAAAAATCTGAATGAACAGGTAACCATTTTCATTTCTCATTTCAGATCTCAATTTAGTTGACTGGAGTGCATCAAATGTGGTGGCGGTAGCTCTTGGTAATGCTGTGTACTTGTGGAACGCTGGCACCGGACAGATTGACCAGCTCCTAACTCTGGAAGGCTCGGAGACTGTCAGCTCCGTTTCCTGGGTGCAAGGTGGCTCGCCACATTTGGCAGTCGGCACTTCTTCCTCGACGGTTGAACTTTGGGACTGTTCTAAGATTAAAAGATTGAGAGTGAGTAGAATTACTTCTAGACTTATTACCTCAATGTATACTACTTTATGGCTATAATTATCTAGTAATGATTGATTTGTAAGACTAAAAAATTGTAAACTATTTAAACAATACATTTTTTGGTTGTAGGTCTGGTTGGATTGTGTGAAAGAGGATGTGTGTAAGAAGTTTGTGAGTTTAGATGTGACAGCTGACAGATTTTTAAAAGAGTACATACTGGACCGACCAATGATGAAAATTATTTAATTCTACGTTGTCTTCCTATATTTATTATCACTGTGTTCTGTTATCAGCTTCGCAATTATTAATGATCATCTACGTTAACTATTTGTGAAAACTAATATGTTACAGCTTTCTTGTAAAATTAAAAAAATCTACATTTAGGTTCTCTAGTGATCATTTAAAGCAGTGGTCGTCAGATTTTTTCTATCCAAGGGCCAAATAAAACAATGTGAGGTATCACTGCGTGTCGCACTTTCGTACACTATGTAGTTGACACAACCAAAATATTTCATTTTATTATGAGTTCTTATAACGCGATGCCCCCATAGACGTAAATTTTAAAAAATGTTTTTTTTATTTTGAAGCAACAATAAATCTTCTTTTTAAAGTTTATTGAAAAGAGTCATGGTTTCTAAGTAAGTTTTTTTTTCTTCGGAATACTTCTATAAATAGTAAGGTTCGGGAGCCGTACAATAACTATTGCGAGAAGAATGCGGGCCGCGGTTTGACGACCACAGACTTAAAGAATTTGAGTGTACTAGTTTCTTTTTTAAAGTGTTTGTTTAAAGTGTATACTTGTCATTTCAGCTAATGGACGGTCACTCGGGCCGCGTGGGCGCGTTGGCTTGGAACATGTACATGTTGTCGAGCGGCGGCCGCGACGGCAACATCGTGCACCACGACGTGCGCCAGCGCGACCATGCACTCGCTACTGTGTATGCACACACTAGAGAGGTAGTCATGAATATACTGAAACTAAAAAAGTTTTAATCCTTTAGATGACTTACAATCGGCTGTGTACTGCGTCCCCGCATTTTTTTACACTGTAATATATGGAAAACTGTCTTCGGAATATCAAATCAAGGGATGTTCCGAACATTCAAGATATTTGAACAAAATGTCCTTGCTAGTTAAAAATGCACAATAATCATTAGTTGAGAACTTTCTATAAACCTGTGCGATGCTGGAATAATAACCATTTTAATATATGAAATTATAGGTGTGCGGTTTGAAGTGGTCGCTGGACGGTAAATACCTGGCTTCAGGTGGTAACGACAACCTGCTCAACATCTGGCCGCTCGCCGAGGGGCAGCATTACTCGCAGCCACAATATTTATATTCGTTCAAGTAAGTCTGTTATGGAATGGTCTGTACTCGGCGGTGTTTGCAAACCAATACGACTTAGGGTCCTTCAAGAAGCGAGCGTAACTCTGTCAAAGGCCGGCAACGCATCTGTGGTTCCTATGGTAATACAAGTGTCTCGTGTAGCCTTCTCGTATAAGAAAGTCAACATTATGACAAGTTTGATGGTGACTCATTTATTTTAATATATTTGTGACAACAAAAGTTCTTATTTTATAAATAACTTTGATGGACTACAAACACTATCATTGCAGATGGAGGCGTATTACCTACAGTGTCTTGTATTAAGTAATATTATTTGCCAGATACGTTCATTGCAATTAGTATTAGATAATTTAAATTAACAATGTATATTCCAGTCAGCACTTGGCGGCGGTGAAGGGCCTGGCGTGGTGTCCGTGGAGCGCGGGTGTGCTGGCGTCGGGCGGCGGCACCGCAGACCGCACCATACGCATCTGGAACGTCAGCACCGGCGCCAACCTCAACACTGTCGACACTAAGTCACAGGTACTTTTAATTAAATAAATTGACAGGCGCCAAGTATACGCCTTACTCTTGCACTACCGCTTTTTATAAGTATTCTTATTCCTTTATGAAGACAAAGCAGTTTGAAACGCCTAAAGTAGGTACCACAACGATTAGACGCGTGGATGGTTCTGGATGAAATTTTGGTATAGAGATTACTGTCTGGAATGGCGACTAAAATACAAACCAATTTTTTTTTCGATTCCGCGCGGATTTCTCGATATCAAAAGCTAGTTTTAAATATTACGTACATTTTGCAAAAAAAAAAAACAACTGGTCAATACTGTTAGTTATTAGCTGTTATATCATACAAGAGCGGGTAATTGTAGAACAAAAATATTTAAATGTCTTTTTATAATTCCTCATTTGAAAATAACTGACCATTTAATGTGTCAGGTGTGTTCGATCGTATGGAGCACGCACTACAAGGAGCTGATATCCGGGAACGGGTACGCCAACAACCAGCTCATCGTGTGGAAATACCCCACGATGGCGCGCGTCGCCGAGCTGAGCGGGCACGTGGCCCGCGTGCTGCACCTCGCGCTCTCGCCGGACGGCACCTCCGTGCTATCCGCCGGCGCCGACGAGACCCTCAGGTGGCACCCCATACCATATACCACGGCAACTACAAACTGATCAAATTGAATACTTACTTAGAAGCGCCAATAGTCTAATGGTTAAAAGTACGGATTTGCGACCATGTGGTCGAAAGTTAGAATCCCGCCATTCTACTGCAAACCATATCCTAGCACAAGCCCAAAGATTAGTTATGGTGATAAAAGAAATATTAGTAAATAAATAAAAATCTGCTGATATTTTTAAAAAAGTTTGCATTCATATTATCATTAAGATAGCGCTTAGCCTTCTAATCTGTAAACTATTTATTGAATAAATATTCCAAACCTGTCGTGAAATAAATAGTTGACAGTTTAATTTTTTTTCTAGGCTTTGGAAATGCTTCATGTTGGATCCGTCCAAGAAGAAAGGCCCCACCGACTCGAAGGCGGCTAAATCTCTACTCAACATGAACTCGTTGATTAGATAATATGACTTAGATGTCGTCTCTAATATAGGGTAGGCAGTGGACTACTATGGGGACGACGTGACGCTTGTGTGATCTTTTGACTGAATATTGTGATGTACATGTATGTAGTATTTTACTGTTGTAATCAATAAGTTTTATGTATTAGGAACTTTGTACACCGATGTTGTAAACTTTTACGCCGCCTCTCGTCAACTTTGTAAAGCTGTTTAAAAATTTATCGTAATTTTACAGCTTATTTTATTATTGTTGTTTTTCTTTTTAATTATAGACGGGTCTTTACAAAACTATGACGTGTTTTGGACTTGTGCCATATTATTCAAATGTATTTTAAGTGACTGCTTTATATTTACGCAATCCCTAAGTATAGATATCTAATAATGTACACTAAGGGACTTGGTAACCTTAACTCTGAGTATAATAAATTGAGATTAAAAGGTTATGTAAGGACTTCTCTATATTTTTAAACGTTTTTCAACAAGTGAAGTTGAGGTCGTAAAATGTCATGTATAGATAATCATTGATGTTTCAGTTCTATTGTATTGTAACTGATAGAATTAGTTTAACGAGAGACTGCATTTCTCTACCTCGGCCTCCTTGTTCCACTTTATACAAGTATTTTGCGGCTGACATAAATGTGTATTACGTTTTCAACTGCACTCCTCGTGGTGTTTAAGACAATTTTAATTAATAACTGTGTTATTTTATTCAAATAAAAATGATGAAACTTGATTTGTTTTTTTTTTAATATCATATTAAATTTAGTTCACACTAAATAGAGTAGTGTTGTCACAGAAAATGACGATATGACAAATGCTTTGAAATTTTATTTTTATGAAATTACAGCATTCATAATCCAACTTGACATACATCACGTTCCTGTGAACGTTTTTCTATTTAAGATGAATTTCCATTCTGTAATTCCATAAAAATAAATATTTTATTACTATTTACGCATACTTTTTTATTGTAGACTAGAAAAGACAAAAGATTGACAGATGCCTGTATTAATTAGCTAAATAAGTTTTTAAATTCAACCAGACGAACAGATTTGCATCGCTTTCGCTAAGAGATGCAACTCTTTTCGTTGCTTCAGTGATTAGGTTCTTTTGAAATTCAATTTCTCTAGTCAATCTTTTCACAGTATTATGTGGGCCGATCCCGGCGGCACTGCAATGCCGGGCCGACCCGTGACAGGAGTGGAGCGAGCCCCGAACATCCCGTCATT
>JAODUI010000003.1:5505291-5529595 GCA_027563995.1 Papilio gigon
GGGAACTTTCAGATATTAAGCTGAAAAGAACAGATACTACACTTTGATCTTAGCCAAAAGGCCGAGAAGCGATACCGGTCAGTTCCTAACAGGCGAATGTCATTCTGTTGATACGAAACTCCACATTGTGTACAAAAGTTTTGAGAAATAAATGACTGCCATCTAGCGGGGACACTGCGACAATTTTTCATGTATTACCGCAAAAGTTACATTAGCGCCATCTATTGATCTATGTACAGATATAACATCAGGATTTATTGTATCAGGCTTATAATTAAAAAACTAATTATTTAATAACATCTTTTCGAACCTTTTTGGCCACGATATTAAAAAAATAGCTGTAAGTAACAGTTTTGTTCATTTTGAACCATTAATGTCTAATGACCCAATTATTAAAAGAGGTTTTGGAATAAAAAAGTTATGTGTAAAAAACGTTTTATTGCTTACATTAGTTAATACATTGGAATGTAAACATTAAAATTATATAATTAAACAAAAGCAAAAGCCAAAAAGTGCAAATAAAATGTGCGCGATTAATAAAATATAATTTATCTAGATGTGATGTCGCAGTTGTGATACAATATTTAACAAGTACTGTTAATGGAAGCCGAATGAGTGACTAGAAACTAAAATGTTTTGCAGAACACAATCATATAAGCGTTTAATAAATGCAAAGAAAGGAACTAATTAACAGTCAAATTAGTTTCGTCGGGCCGTGGCTGCGGCGGCTAAATATCTAGCATTAGAATTGTTTACAGAAAAGCTAATTTATCGGTTAAAGTACAATATTACCGATTCAACGTACATTAAAATTAAATACATGAAACTGTTTTTTTTTATTACTTCTTATTTAGTGATCTTCAAGATGAAATTTAAAAACATTACTGTCAAAAACATAAACTAAAAAAAAAATTACTATGATTTAACAATTTTTATTCTAATTGTTTTATCTATATTACGTTGGTGTAATAAAAAAATACGAATGTGTTTTTGAGAAAATTTCTTAAATGAGACGTAATAGAACGGCAATTTTATACTTTAACCACGAAATATTAAAAAAAATCATTTGATTTACATATAAACAACTGACATTAAAGATTTAAAAACTTAGTTTTAAACAAAACTATTGCTTAACAATTATACTGGACTTGCAAAATTATTTCAGAAAATTTAACGAGTTTGTTACTTAATTTTTAATATAATAAAAATTATCTATATTTTTAAACCCTTAGTGGACACGTAAATGAAAACTACGTTCGACTATATGTAGTAGAATTATGCTCGAGTCGACATATTAGCCACACGTCGCCCACTGCTGAGCGTAGGCCTCCCCCAAAGATCGCCACGACGATCGGTCCTCGGCTGCCCTCATCCAGGACGCTCCCGCAAACTTAACCAGATCATCGGTCCATCGCGGGAGGCCTACCTACGCTGTGTCGACCTGTCCGTAGCCACCACTCCAGGACTCTGTGGCTGCATCGGCTGTGCATTGTGGCCGGCCCATCGCCACTTAAGATTCGCAATTCTATAGTCGACATATACTTATATCTAAAATTGTACTTACTGTATAACTCATAGTTCGCATTCTCATTTTAAATCACTTCAGTTACTGTTAATGCTTTTTCACAAATAAAATGTGATAATAGCTCTATACATCTAAGTCTTGTTTTACAATGCACTTATTTCATATACATATGTGTATATAATGGGCCATAGTTACCACGAAAGCTGAATAGATAAATACTAGCTGTCTCCCGCGACTCCGTCACCGTATGTATATATTTATATACGCAAGTATGTTTCTCGAGACGGACATCCTGATGTATGGAGACGTTTTAGACAGGGATGTAAAAGAAAGATATTGGAACCGAGTGGTATAGTCAGTGTGAATTTTCGAAATGTCATTTTGTATTGTAAATAGCAGTACTGAGGTCTCTGCGCCTCTTGTATGGTCCAGATACGATATCTAATGACCATATATCTATCAAATGCTGTTTTGCTTGTTTAATACCGGATTTACTTTGAATTTTTTATGTTTACAATATTGCAACTAATGCTTGGAATAACTACGGGCCGACATTAACACACATATGTATCCCTTATAAAAAAATTATTGCCATTTTTAAACACATTTTTTGATAATTTTGGAAAATTCTCTCTTAGCTTTCTATATCTAATAAGAACACATTTCATATTAAAATAATACGTTGGTTAAAAAACTTACTACTAATTATTATGTTAGTTACTAAATTAAAATTCCCTAAATAGTGGAATTACTACAACTGGGTTTAAGTATAAGTTTGTATCTTGGACACGTTTACATATGTCCAAATTATATTTGAGCAGTTTCAATGTATTAGAGATTTTAATAAAAAAAATATTATGCGTTAATCGAAAAATAATTAGTCGACTTAAAAAAATATTGAATATTCGATTTAATAATATAATGAATTGATATTTAATAATATCTAAAAAATATTACATTTTACTTCTCAATGTCGCTTTTAATTAAAAAAAAAAGCCAACTAAAGAATGGACGCCATCGAAATGAGTTAGTGAGATTCAATTCAATTCGTATTGTTAAAAATTACTACAAAAAATGTAAATACAAAAAATATATGTAAAGTTAACTACAAAAGAAGGCGATTTGGTTTGATGTGATGTTAAAATATTGTCTATTTAAAATCCATGTTACAAATGAATACATTATTGATTCGATAAAATGGTGAAAATAAGTCTAATCAACATATAAAATTTGATTTAAAAAAATGTTAAAAATAATATAATAATTAATAAAAAACTGCACTATTAATGTTATTAAAAATCTGTCTGTATGCTATATTAGATGCATATAATGCATTGTTTAAATTCAAGAATTATTGACCATAGACAGGAGTTGCCTACAAAACTCAAATAACACTTAAATAAAGCTTGCCATTATTAAAATAAGTACTAAATAAGTACATTTCGTATTACTTTATAAATAATTCATATAACGGAACCAAGACTCCGCGTGTGGGGGGGAGACCCCTCCCCCAACATGGCTGACATAGCAACCGTATTAGAAATCGGTTCCGCGTCCCCTACCAACTGTTCGTGACTCGTCGTCAAACTCACGCCGTACTTAAAACTTCGGCGTAAACTCGAACGAATGGATTTCGTAGAGTCGGTCTTGCGGACAAAAGACCGTCTGAGATAGTCTCGTGTGAGAGTTAAGGAGTTCCTGGATGTGCCGCGATCGGTCTCGTCGGTGACGGTGATTGAGGGAGCAGAGGGCGCGGGGAGCGCAGGGGGCGGGTACGTCGGCGGCTGAGGGGTGAGCGGGCGGCGGTCGACGCTCTCACTTACGGTGATTGGGATCTGTGCGGAGTCATCTGCAGGCGCATCTGTACGACCTGATGTTATTCTGTAATAGCATACAAATAATATAAAACCTATTTGTCACTTTTAATTTCTTTGTCTTATTCCGTTGAAAAATCGTAGAAGTTTCTCTGACATTCTATAACGTTAGTGTTACCGTCGTAATGTGCGGAAGCTTCTCCTCAGCGTGTTGATGAGGCGCGCGCCGGTGGCGGTGGAGTAGGAGGGCGGGGGCGTGTACTTGGGCGGGGGGTCGGGTGGAGCACGAGGGGGCGGTGCCGCAGCGCTGGGGGGCGGGGGCTCGCTCGCCCCGCCCATGCGCGGACGGTATAGATTCTGTATACGCTGAAAATGGAAAGTTTTATTAACATAAGTACTGAATGGGGTTATCTTCTATATTCTAAAGGAACTATAATGGGTTATGTAATGCATGATGTATAACATTGTCTTGAATAACGCATGGGCTACTTTCTATTTTTTTTTTATTTTTTCGCAGAGAATGTCACGGGCAAAAGCTAAATTATGATACAAAGCAAAATATTTTCTAATCCTCTATACACATCACTAATTTCTATTAACTAGTTTATTTTTACACACACGTTGAATTTCACTTCCAAAACAATGTTTTTTTTTTCATTATATATATTTCCTGTTACTATTGAATAGAAGCTAAAAAAGCTTCTGTTAGGATATCATTCACGACTATAGCCGAATGGTGGGATCTGAAACCACGACCGATGGTCGATAGACTAACCATTAGGTTATTGGCGCTTCATGTCATGTTTGAACTTTTGTTTCGGAAGTGTAATACAATTAAACATAGGAATCTTACCAAATCTTCTACAAATTCACTTGAAGGATAATCCTGACGGCATGAAAATTGCAGCACATAACATATACAGTTTTCAAACTTACTTCCTATAACATAGTTCATAGTATATGTTACCTCTAGTATATCTGGCGGCCCTTTATTCATATATCTCCATGTCTGTATGAAGGCGACCAACGGCACAGTCAGTAATGCACCTTGCTGCATCATCACGGCCACTTGACGAGCCCATATCGGGAAATAACTGGAAGTGTAAATATGAAATGATTATTATTATATAATAAAAAACCCCTGCATGACACTCCGGGGCCGTAAACTGGGCGAATGACACAACACTTGTCAAAATTGGTTTAGTAGTTTAGGCACCGGACGGTCACACATTCATAGAAATGCCAGTCGGGTAAAAATAAACTCATTTCGAAATTGGATTACATAGGAAAAAATATTTTTATTTAAACTATGAATATAGTGGTCAGCGCCCACTAAAAAGAACCTTAACTTAGTTTAAATACGCTTGGAAAGTTTAAAATTAATGTAACTCACCCAATTGGTTTCCTCCAAGAATACAACTGGCGTTGTTGGCCAATCCGGAAATCCATAATGCATATAGCCTGCAATAATAAAAACCGTGGTGTCACATCGGAAGTCGTCACAAAGCACTATAGAACATAGAATAACTGCACCTTCATAGACTAGCTACTCTACTCTACTTTTCTCTGTACAAATGTTGCTACTCTGTGCAGGTAGAGCTATTGTAACCATTATCATACACAGTGTACCCACCCTTACACAGAGCAGCTATATTTACACAGAGTAGCTACAATAACACAGCTGCTACACTTACACAGAGCAAGACCGGTAGCAGCACGCTCCAGGCGAAGGCGAGCAGGGCGGCGAGGGGCGCGGCGAGGCGCGAGGCGGGGCGGCATAGCGCGGCGGCCACTGCGTCCGCGGAGTACGGGCGCCCGCGCACCGCGAACACGCCCGCCGACAGCGCCACCTGCACGGCGCACTGCCACCACGCGCCCACCCACACATAGTCCACCAGGTGCACAACTCTTATGCCAGCCTGAAACAAGGAGGTTGGCTAGTTAAAATCGCACAAACAAGACATGTGCTATAATTTAAGTAAAATTAGCGTAATGTTAATATTCCGAATAATTGATCTACGTTATTAAGGGTGGAAGCTAGGTAGGAACAATGAAGGTAAGAGAGCTATAAGGCGAAAATCTAAATGGTAACATATGACAATGTTTAATAGATATAAAAGTTTACAGTCACTTTCGAAGCTTTTAAAAATAATGTAGATTCGAATAATCCCTTAATTACCAATATCAAAGCTTATAACCAGTAAAGGTAGAACTCACGTCAGTAGAAAGCAGCAAGCCCATTGCGAATCCGAAGACACAGCTGAAGAAAGTAATTGTTGTCTCCCAGAGACGGAACGCGTCCTTGTTGAACGCCATGACGCCCGTGATGACGCAATGCCAGATCGCCAGCTGCTGCGCCACGCCGAACATCAGCAGGATGAAGAAAAATATCACCGCCCATGCCGGTGACAACTGGAACATTAATTTAGTGTTGACTTTCAAAAGAGGGCGCTGTACCTATACTATGAATCTTTTATTTGTTTTCTTACCGAGACTACACTCTTCTGAGTGGCCATTGTTGTCATTTTTCATAAATTTGATTGAACATGGTTACGCTAAACAATATTATTATTACTTAAATTAAGGAGCTGCCAGCTATGCTATATGATACAAGGACAGACCGCTGTCTATTACTATGAATGTAGGTTGATATTTCCTGCCAATGATTTCAATAATAAACAATAGACTCACAACAGTGGCGGGCACTACGGCGAGCGTAGCGGGCACTATCTGCGTGGCGAGCTGCAGGGGCTGCCAGCCGCTGTACAGCTTGGCGGCGTTGCCGCTCCGCCACACCGACACGCCCACCAGGCTGCCGTACTGGCCCACGTACCGCACGGGCGCCGCCGCGCCGCCCGGCAGCGGCTCGGAGGTAGGCCACAGGAATTGCGATGACTTTACTGTCTCTGTTAATATAACATACATTTTTTTTACTTAATGCCAATAACCTAATGGTTATATATACGGACTACCGATCTAGCGGTCGTAGGTACGAATCCCACCATTTGGCTATTTTAATCAAATACAATCTTTTTCAATTTTATATGGAACGTTTACAAGAAATAGTAGTTAATTAACAAAAATATACTAATATTTAAAAAAAAAATGATATGAACTCACCAAAGCTGCTCGGCAGGAACACATATCCATTATTCTTGAGTATTCTAACGCATGTATTGGCGAGGCAGGCCGCCAGCAGCAGCACCACGCACGTGCAGGCCACGACGCAGGCGCTCTGGCGCAGCGCGGAGCCGCGGGCGCGCCCCCGCGGCCGGTGCGACGCCAGCTGCATCACGCACGCGCCCAGCAGCCCCCACGTCAGGAACGTCTCCTGCGCCGCCGCCGCCCAACTCTAATAAATACCAATACAAATATTATAAATGGGAATTTTAAATGAATGGTTGTTTTTTAGTTTAATGAATTAAGATTAGACATAGATTACAGCCTGCAATAAAGTTATTTTTTAATACCGCGCGACGGTAAATGATGACGAGATCCAGTAATAAATAAATTAGATTACCTAAAGACCTCTGTTTAGCATTAGCATATGAAGTTCTTTACTATTTTTTTTTTATAAATATTAGCAGAGTTTTAATTTAATATCTCTTGTACCAATCTCAGCTCTAGACTTTGCTAGGATATAGTTTATAATAGTCGAATGCCGGGATTAGAACTCTCGACCGTGTGATCGGAAATCCGTACCCATAACGATTGGGCTATTGGCATTTGACGAAGGATTAAAGCTTACATTTAAATAAAGTGAATAAAAAATATATGTAGATTAAATATGTAAATACAATTGTTACATTATCTGTAACATGAATAGACTATATCTGTGACAGATTGTAACAAAAGTAACAATAGTTTTAACATATCTATGATCGACACGTGACATAAACATACATTACTATTGAGGAAGAATTCACTCCATTCAGTGTCCGCGAAGATGTTGGTGACGGTGTCGTGCGGGACCAGGGTCAGCAGCTTCGTGCACAACACTAACGTGCCGCATATCGGGAGAAACATCAGCACATACACGGCCTGAAATAGAATATATGAATATATCTCTTATTTACATTGTCTACATTTCATAAAGAAAATGGTTGAATAAATTTTTTTGGCAAACTTAAATAAATAAAAATATGAGGAACAATCGACATTAGTACCAGCCCGGGTTTGCACACAGCTGGTCATAAGCGTTTCCCAATGCATTTCACGATTTACAAAAATCTGGAAACCGTGATGTCGTCACCCGAGTTAGCATTACTTCATTTTATAATAAAAACAGTTTATTTACTAATAAAAAACCTTTATTAAGGGACTACTTAATAACGACTAAGCCTATGAGATCTTAAAATATCAACAGAATTTTTACAATTAAACATACTTTACTAATTTGTTTAATTTTTTTTTAACAAATATTTTAATATATTGATAAGAGTTTGTTTGGTAAAAAATCATCATCGGCCTTTACCTGCACACGGCGGGCTAGACAGTGCGAAGTAAAACCAGTCTTATAATATATAATACATAAAGTTTGACAAAGGGAGATTTCCTTGCGATGCCCTTAATGTTTTCATTTCAAAACTATTAATTTCTACTACTGTGAAGCGATTGCATGAATAATGTGATTCCAATCAGCCGTATGTCGCTCCCTGCTGGCTGTAAGCCTCCCCCTAGGATCATCAGGACGATCGTTCCTCGGCCGCCATCCAGGATACTATCTGGCATCGACCTGTCCGTGGCCGTCATTCTAAGACTATAGCCCAAACGGCAATCCTTTCTGTGAACTGCGGTTTGTTTGTGGTACCAATAGTATATTTGTTTACCTTTCCATATGATCGCAGTCCTTTACTCAGCGCCACGAAGACAATCATCCAGACCACTGCTAGGTATAACGCAACTTGGTACTTGATGCTGCCGAATTGGTTGCTGGACCCTGTCCCCCTTTGTAACACCTCGCCGTGAAAATACTGAGGTAAAGTCTCTTGGATTTTGAACGTGCTATTCTTATAATTTACATCTGAAATCAAATTTGAAGCGTCAATAGACTAGTGGTTAAGGTTACGGATTACCGATGTAGCGGTCGTCGGTTCGAAATCCCCAATTCGAGTATTGTCGTGAACCATATTCTAATATGTCGTTGGAAGTGGAAAGCGGAGGACCGCATACTGTGGAAGGCATTGGAAAAGGCCTATGTCCAACAGTGGATAGACAGGGGCTGATGATGATGATGATGATGATGATGATGATGATGATATCCTAACACAAGCTTTTTCACACTTACCAGGTGAATGGTAACAAAACTCTAATATTAAAAGAGAAGTGTCAAGATTATTTTTGCAATATTTTTTTTTCTCAACTCCTAGACAAATGTTACGTAATGACAAATGATTGTATATTTGTTAGCAAGAATTTTTTTTTTAATAGTTATTAAGAAAACACAATAGCGAAATTAAATGTGCGAGCATTGATGTAATATTTATTGTTTAAATATGCCAATTATGCTTTCGAGAAAAACAATTTTATGAATAAATAAATAAAAATATTTCATCAGCTGACGTTTTCTTGTCATTGACAATGAACTTATTAATGCGCGTGCGCATTTCATGTCACAACTTTGTTTGATAATGGAATCATTGTTCATTGTTATCTTAGATAAATATTCTTTCTATCTTAAAAAAAAAATCTTAAAAGAATTACAACATCGACTTTCATCTAACCGATAAGAAAAAAAAATCAAATGGAAATAAAAAAGTCAACTGATTTTTTAGTTTTTTTTTATAATCTATTTATTACAGATAAGAGTATTCATTTAGTGTTAGTAATGTATTGACTAGAATTAAATATTTCTTTTTTATCTTAGTGACAATATGTTTTTAGTACAGTAGTCTCTCTCGTGTGTTGACGCTACGATGTTTATATGTCGTATTTTTCTTTGATGAAAAATTGACACAGATTTATTTGTTTTTATAATTTAAGGATAATTCGTAGCCACAATATGATGGCATTCCCTAACAACTGTATTTTCCATATTGTCAATACATTCAGGAAATAAAATTAAATTTTCCTTATTCAGTAGATATGTTGTTGATTGTTATCTGATGTCTATGGTTACGTAATACGTCACCAATGCTATGAATACAAATGAACACGGCCATTAAACAAGTCATAGAAAAATTACATGTTTACTATAATACATTTAAACATTATTTTAATGTATATGTATAGGAAAATTAAAGTTTTTTTTTTTTAATAATACACATGAAAAATATAATTTTCATTATTAAATTGTAATTAAATACAATTTCAAGCACCAATAGCTTAATGTTTATGGGTACGGATTACCAACGCGTGGTCGACAGTTCGAATTCCGCCGTTTTTTATCCTAAGCCTAGAGCTTGGGATGAAACAATGAAATATTAGTAAATTAACGAATAATTGCTGCAATTTATTAAAAACAAAACTCGTAATCAATATCGTGACATCTAGTCCGGATATATAACGGCGTGATTGTATCCTGACATAGTATATTGTTTTCATTGCCATATAAACTAGAGAGTTTTTGTTCCTAGTTTAAATTTGGAATGTCGTAAGCAGTAAAAGGTGTCAAATTCTACAACTATGTACGCCGTTATCTTTATATGATTGGTCTACTCATTTGGTGACGGACAGTTCAAGAATTCGGCACCACTGTCGCTTAATACTATTATTATATTTTTAGTAGTTAAGTTTGTACTGATTACTGGTTATTTCATTAAATTAGGTTCCCCTTTCTTTGTGCTACTGTATTTTTTCATTTACCAATGTTTTTTTTTAATAAATAAAATAAATACTCAAATATTACGAACAAGAATTATATAAGTGTAATAGATAATTATCGTCTAGAAATGTGTATATAAAAACTAAAACTTCATAAGACTGACGCAATGTATGCAACCTTGGATCTTCCTCGTGTCGCAACACATCGCTGTCTTACACATGCTCTGTGGAGATAGCATCGCACTGGCATGAAATAATAGACAAGGACAGTGTTGAAAAAAAAAAGCAAAAAGGTTTCTTCAGTATTTGCTTTTTATGGCGACCTTCCGAGACATTTCCTGTAATTTACACTCGAATAACTGAGGACGTTAATAGTTTATTTTCATTTGTTCTTCAATTTCCTTAATTTCAACTATTGTGTCAATTCATTATCGCATTATACGCCCAATTATTTTTTTTTCTAACAAGGTTTTATAGGACGGAAAATATTGTAAGGCAAACTGTATCGATTCTAATTTGATTAAAAACTATTTCGTTGGTACGATGTCGCTGTCACCAATCAGTTAACATTAAGGTTATTTTTGTTTAATTTTAAGTAAATTTCATTAAATTAGTCATGCATTCAAAACAATTCACCGTGGCCGCTTTCGATTTCATCGGTCCATATTAAAAGCGGGTACTTTACTTTCCATTTTCTTTGAACATTTATTAATCGCATTTTAAGTTTTTAACGAATTGTAATGTAACGTAAATAATGGATTACATTTAATTTAAATTTACATTTTAATTGAGATTATTTCATTTTGACTATATATGTATACTTTATTTAATCATTATATACATACTAAAGTACAATAGAAAACTCAAAGTGATATGATATACATTATTTTTGTAAAAGTTGTGTTAGTTCATATTAAAAAATATCGAAAGAATGCACTCACCGTCAAAACTAAATCCCAGCGGTAAAGCCCATTTGTACTTGTCATTAGAAGTTATAAACGAGTCTCGGAAATAAACGAATATCCATGACAGGCTTATAATGCTGTACATCCCGATCACCGCTTGCGTGAGCAGCAATGAAACGCCCACACCTTTGAATATCGGTGATATACGCCACATATCTATAGGCCCCGACTGCAGTACTTGACCCAAGCATAAGTGTAATGTGAACAATGGTATTCCAGTGAAAAGGGATAGTATTAAAAATTGTAATATGAAACATCCTAAAAAAAAAAAGAAAACATTAAACATCAAAGCTCAAAAAATAACTTTGGTAATGTAGAAGAATGATTCGTTTTGTTCAACAAATACACGTTTTCGATGTAAAACGATAGGTTCGTGTTATGAGTCAGATATATGAAATCATAGACCTGGTTAATGTGGTCAGAGATTAATTATAGTAGCAACACACTTGGGTATCATTCTATTACACACTACGTCCTCCGCCAACATATCAAAAGTTACAACAGTTAAAGGTATAATAATGCAATACTATAAAAAAATTGTAAATAATGAAACCAACTATAAAGGTTTCATTTCATATACATAACTTTTACTAAACTTACCTCCATAATGCACACTGAATACGGAAAATCTAGATATATTGAATATTCCAACGGTACAACTAAGGCACGCCAGCATTGAGCTCATGCGATGTGGCCACACGCCAAAAGGCGGTTCATCAGTCTCTTCGTTTCTGGAACAAAATTATTCATCAAACATCACTCCGATCTGATCACATACAAGTAACAAGTAATTACAATTTCATTTATTCATTGTTTATCATATTGATAAGTAAATATCAGATCTTATAACAATATTTAATATTAACCTCTCATCAGATGTCCCCGCACCATTTTGATTCATAGCAGCAACACCTGCAAACGATTCACCAGAGGAACTGGATGTACTACTTGTACTTCTTGCTAAACTCCGACCGTTAGGTCCGTTCCAACCGCCACTTGTTATATCACTGTCACCAGGAGACGGTAATGATAAAGCACGGTTCATAAGTAACGCTCGCCGACCAACTATTATAGGTCCCGTTGACCCACTACTTGTACTCAGGTTTGCGGTTGTAACTTGTAACTGTAGTGGTGCGCTTGTAGGCCTCATGTTAACGTGATGTTCCAGAAACAAAATAACTGGCAATGTTAAGGGCTCACAAACAGATTCTTGGGTGTTTAAAGCTGGCAGGACTATTGGATCTAATCTACGCATGGAATTCCTTAAATTATCATTCATAGTATTAGCCCTTTCTAATTGCTGAGTATCTCTATGGTTTTGAGGTAACTCCGAATAACTTTTAGATCTTCTGAGAGTTGTACATTGAGGTTGTTCAAACAGATTTTGTACTAATTCAATATCATCTAAAGCCGGTTCCAAGCTGTGCACGGACTGTCCTATAACAACTTGTGAATTATCCATAGATGTTTCACTTGGAGAATCCTTCAAGTGAGTTTCATGGTCAGATATACAATCTTTTAATTTACATATGATGTCATCTTCGTCGCTGTCAAAATTTTGAGTATCATCAAGGCAAGCTAACAATGATTTGTCTAAAACTTCATCTAAATCATTCAAGATATCCATAAACTGACAAAGAGCTGTTGCTTGAAATTCATCATCGTTTGTAATGTTTTTTGTACTATGTGATGCGAAATTTGAGTCAGATTTGTAACATTCTGGTATAGTTTTCTGTAGATCTTCTCGTAAGTCATCTTCATCATCAGATGTTTTGTCACTATGTTCACTAACATCATTGCTGCCTAAGAGACTACTAGATGCATCACTGTCAATGCTACTTCCCTGTAAGCTCTCTCTTAATTCATATCGGCCCGCGTCCATATCTACAGCTTCCATTTTTATAGCATGGCCAAGATTGTACCTGGCCTTATGGAGCTTATACCCTGAAAACAAACATCTTATTAAAATCCCTGAAGATGTTGATGGGACATAACAATAGAAAATATACAAACGGTAATGGTAAGCAAGAATTTTCCACCACTTGTACATGGCTTATGCTTAGCAATACTGTCCAAGTGTGCAACACACAACTATCTAATCACTTTGATTGTCACCCACTTAGAGAACATAAGTTAAACTTAACACTACCATGTGTATTCACAGGGATTTAATAACTAGTAAGTTGAAAAATTTTTCAAACATCTCAGTGATTGCTTTAATTATAGGCAATGAAGGGTGACATCAATGTTAACATGATGAAATCTATTGAATGATAAAAACCCTTTTGGCACAAACATCTCTATATTAAAACAATAAATAACAATAACAAGCTGAATCTAAACATGCCTCATTATACTATTGTCAGTAGGTAAACTATTTTCAAGTAATTAGATCATCCCACTTCCTTGCTGAATATCTCAAATACCTATAACATTGTGCAGGGAGACCTAGAGTTAATCTCAGTCTTACTGTAATATAACGCACGTAAATATAAGATATTTTTTTAATTACATAAATTAATTAAAATAATTTTATAACACATTATTTATCAGATAAAATATGAACATTAAGTTTAAGCGTATTTAAATAATTCAAAATGTGTTACACTTAATTGTTTTGAGCCTTGAAGTATTTGGAATACATACCCAAATTTCAAGACAGTGTTGAATACAAATTGGGGGAAACAATCTTGTAGTGTCTCTGACATAGTCATTCACTGAAAACATTTTTACTGTCAATTTTTTTCAAAATAGGATTACTAGGATTTAATTTCTAAATAATGCCGCGTTTCTTAATTGCCTTATCTTTAAAACGTCTATAGTTGTTACGAAATGTAAACGCCACGACTCCACAAAATATTAAGAATTGTAAAAAAAGGGGAGCACAAATCCTACTAATTATATTAGATAAATTCATAACTTTTGTTTTATTGATAAAATTATTATTAAAAGCAATAACCCAATACCTTAATTCTGTTCTATAGATCTGAGCCATCATACATTGTTTGATAAAATAATCAAGGAAATACACTTTAAATAATAACATCGATTAATATAATAGTCAATATACATACAATGCTGTAGAGCTTTTTGCTATTTTTAAACACAAAAAACATGTGTAAGCTATTTTCTAACAATTACTAATTACCACCTTAGTATTGGTACACTATAATAATTAATTTCGCGTCTGACAGTGACAATAGGACAATAAAGATGACATTTGACATTTGATAGAATTTGACTTTGATTTGATGGTTTGAGTGTTGTCCTCGCCAAATATATTAATTTGGGCAATCAAAGGTTACCTGTAATATTGTGTATGTGTGTAATATTCAAGAATTAAAAATATTGGTAATAACACATTTTTTATTTCTCATGAGACTTTTCTATGCAATCTATTTTTTTCGCCAATATTCTAAGAATTTTACCTGCGTAAACATTTAATAGGTCATTAATAAGATATGTACAAAATATATTTTACTTGCAAATTGGGCTAAGTGCCGGAAATAACAACTGTTTGTAGATATTTAATTTTATTTTGTTTACATTGAATAACCTAAATTTATGTAGCAACTTTACGAGTGTGGTATATAATTAACTATACATAAATATATAACCGGTCAAAGTTTGTTCAATTTTTTCTTTCGAAAATCAGTTTGTGAAATGAACTTTATCGGTGAACGATAAGGTTCACTATTGTATTTGCGCTTAAACTGATAACTTTAAATAAATAAGCTACAGTGATAAAGTATCTCCCTCTCGATCTAATTAATATTCAGTAAGTTTTAATCCAAGATCTTGGGTCACGTTTTGTGAATAGGTGTAAGACTATTTTATTAACAAAAAATTACAATGCTTCTCTTCAAAGGAACAAAAATAATTAACTTTAAAATATGCATCGGGGGCACGGTACGTACTTTATCCAAACTTACATTTTCATTCTGTCATTTTTTTTTCTCAGTTGGATTTCAGTCGCCGTAGAAATAGGTTCATTATCTTGGTATTGACTTGCCATACAGTATTATTTTTAATAAGTAAATTATTTTTAACTCATAACTTGCTTATTAGATTCTGAAAACGATGTCGAGATCCTTGTCAAACGTTACCCTCAATGAGGTTGTTATAGCTTCAGCAGTTAGGACCCCTATGGGTTCTTTTAGAGGAAGTTTAGCGAGTTTGTCTGCAAGTGAACTGGGTGCTGTTGCTGTTAAAGCCGCTATAGAAAGAGCCGGTATTCCTAAGGAAGAAATTAAAGAGGTTAGTAAAACTTGCCTACTTTCTATAATGTACAGTTAGTTCGTAATTGTTTGAAGAATGCTTAACACGAACATAACGGTAATTCTTGGTATTACGTTACGTTACGCCAGAAACTAAATTGGATAAGAATTTATCTCATAAAACATTGATAACCAAGATGTACCTAATCCTAAAAAAATTAAGATGATGAAATTATTAATCTGTAGTATCATTGATTTTTAGGTATACATAGGAAATGTGTGCTCTGCTAATCTTGGACAAGCACCTGCAAGGCAAGCTGTCATTTTTGCTGGACTTCCTAAAAGTACTATATGTACAACTGTAAATAAAGTTTGTGCTTCTGGAATGAAGTCAATAATGCTAGCTGCTCAAGGCCTGCAGACAGGTGCTCAAGATGTAATGTTGGCCGGTGGCATGGAATCAATGTCAAATGTGCCCTTTTATTTGAAACGTGGTGAAACCACCTATGGAGGGCTTCAGTTAGTTGATGGAATAGTTTTTGATGGGCTAACTGATGTGTACAATAAGTTCCATATGGGTAATTGTGCAGAAAACACTGCTAAAAAATTAGACATCTCAAGAAAAGACCAAGATGATTATGCAATTTCTAGTTATAAGAGAAGTGCTGCTGCTTATGAACAAAAGGCTTTTGCTGATGAGTTGGTACCAGTTCCAGTACCGCAGAAACGAGGCGCTCCCCCAGTAATATTTGATGCCGATGAAGAATATAAAAGAGTCAACTTTGAGAAATTCACAAAATTATCCACTGTATTCCAAAAGGAGAATGGTACTGTAACTGCTGGGAATGCTTCAACATTAAATGATGGTGCTGCAGCATTGGTGTTAATGACTGCAGATGCAGCAAAGAGATTGAATGTTACACCTATTGCTAAGGTTGTAGGCTTTGCTGATGGGGAGTGTGATCCTATTGATTTCCCAATAGCTCCAGCAGTAGCTATTCCTAAATTGTTAGAGAAAACTGGTGTTAATAAGGATGATGTAGCTTTATGGGAAATAAATGAAGCCTTTAGTGTTGTTTCTGTAGCCAATCAGAAGTTGTTGGACTTGGACCCTGCAAAGATTAATGTCCATGGAGGTGCTGTCAGTTTAGGACATCCTATTGGCATGTCTGGGGCTCGTATTGTTGTTCACTTGTGTCATGCATTGAAGAAAGGTGAAAAGGGTGTTGCATCTATTTGTAATGGAGGTGGTGGTGCATCTTCTATTATGATTGAAAAATTGTAAGTTTGATATCGGAACTGCTATAATATTTATTTTATCTGTACATTGTAAATTGGTGTTTGCCTATACTGTAATGCCATTATTATTATGACCTTAGATTAGTTAGAATATAGACAATGTGTCACAAAAAATTGAACCTCTTGTGACCTTTGCTGCTTTGACCTTTGTACACACTAGAAGTTTCAAAGTTTAAATTGTTTTGCGTTATATGTATAAAAAATTTAAGGG
Source organism: Papilio gigon (assembly GCA_027563995.1). NCBI lineage: Eukaryota > Metazoa > Arthropoda > Insecta > Lepidoptera > Papilionidae > Papilio > Papilio gigon. Next base: position 5,522,085 of record JAODUI010000003.1, read on the forward strand.
CTTTAAAATATGTTACTTGTTACTGTACTTTACTCTGTTTTTATCATTTGGTCAAAAGACACTGAGAAAGCCATTTAGGTGAGGTTTTTGTGATACTTTGTTTACATTTTAATTACATGGAATTTATCGTTATCACACTGGTATTGCTAAACTAACTGATACTTTGTGCCTTAATTTTATTTTGCTTTATTATGAAACTTGTTATGTATGGTTAAGAATAGATATAAGGAAAGGTTTTATATTGTACCATACGTCAGATTTTTCTGCTGTTTAGACATTTATAATCAAATTTTAACATATATTTTAATTAAACAATTTAATTTATATGAACATTTGTTTCTTTATGAAATTATCTATCTCCTTTTTCAGACCTGAAGCAACAAAAAGGCCACCCACTTTAACTTTCTACACAAAAGATCCATGTCCTTTATGTGATATAGCTCTTGAGGACCTGGGGCCCTTTAGAAACAGGGTAACAGTAGAAAAAGTTTATATAACTGAGAGAGAGAATCTGAGATGGTTACGTTTGTATAGAAACGATATACCTGTGATGTTTCTCAATGGAAAGTTCCTATGTATGCACAAGTTGAATAAAGACTTATTAGAAAAAAGATTAAAATTAATTGAAAACGAATGGGAAGTTGATTAAATAGTGTAATTAATCAAAGTATCTACACAATAACTTATCTAGTCAATATAATATTTATCTTCATTGGTATTTTCAATTTTTCCCTCGTAAATCGTGGTTGAAGATGTGAGCAGAGGCCCCGCGCTCTGGTTGAGGCGGCCGCACTAGTAGGACGGAAGGTAGGAATATCTCTGTATAACGTCTGATGAATGTAGATACTGGTGGATTTCCAAAATAATTATACATGTAGAATATGGTCGGGAAGAATGCATAGGCTACTATTTTTTATTTACATTTTCGCGCAGTCGAAGTCAGGGACATATGCTAGTATAAATATAAAAAAAAAACGCTTGCTTAACCGTGACATACCTCAATGTCTTCATCGACAGCATAATTGCAATATAATTATCAATGAATTAAAACCAGTTAGTTACACAAGATAGCGAAACTTAAAAAAATATAATAAATGACGTGTTTAGTTTCCTAGAATATTAAAAGTTATTCTTAAACTTATTTTTCTTATTGTAAATAATTCTCAGCTCTATATATATATAGTTTTGGCCTTTCTAATTTGCTATATAGATCGAAAGTTTACCAGGCTCAACTCAGAATACCTACCGAGGTTTTGCATCTATTCTGATAAGTGATAATAAAGGGACAAGGTGCCCAAAGCTAAAAGATAAAGTTATATTTCTTGCGTCAATTTTATTATCACAACTAAATGTGAATTTTCCTTTTGGGGTCGACGAAAATATACTTAAGGTATCAAGTTAAATACATCTTGTGTATAAGAAATAAATCATTTATTCTTATATGTATTCTTATATCTACTCATAATATGCAAATTAGGCTCGGCCAAATGAAATTTAATATTCATACCTACGTAATGTAAAATTCTATTTAACGCTTGGTATTGAAACCGCAACATTGACCACAATAGTATGTTACAGTTATTTATACATGCTACGATCTTTGTTGTTAATTTTACAATGGAAAAAAATATCCTTCTTAATTTGAGATAACGTTCGTAAGATGTTGCGAGATTTATTCTCCGAAACGGTGTCAAAATATCGCCTCTTTTACATTAACCAATCAACATTCGCCATATGATCATACTACAAAAAACTGTGTGCTGTGTGATGTGTGTGTACACCTACTCGTGATAAGCAATGATGAGTTTTGTATATTACTTTAGCATTTTAAAAATCATCTTAATCAATATGTACATTAAGTAATATGTTTACGGGGATTTTTGTACCCGAAGATTTCCATTACAAAAACCTCTTACAAAAACAAATTTTCGTCCTCACTTACGAGGCCCGATGGAATCAGTCGAGGTGGACCGAAACGGAACACCGTATGATCTTATCCTCCGTTTATTGAGGCCTTACAGCATACAGACAATACGAAAACGGGCGTCGGGATGTTTTTCGTCATATATATTTACTCATCACCGACGTCTTTGCATTTTACATTAAGACATCTACCAAGTAAAATATACAAAAAGAGACATTATTAAATGATGTTTTATAAAACTACACCAATACACAAAATAAAGTTTTTGTTAAGCGTGGTGTAGCAGCATAATACAAATAATTTGACATTTTTGTATAATCTGTATTTCACCCCACTTTGTCAACCATTATTTTCATTTTGTAAATGTCGTAAATTGTAATTTTGTGATTTCTGAATATCAAACAGTTTTGATTTACGATATGATTAGGTGTAAGTGACTCTAATTATTTAATTAATTATTATCCTTCCTTTCAATAACGATTGGTATTAAGCAAAATGAGTGACTCTGCCATTCAAACCTTGGAGGCAGCGGCACAAATGTTGATGGTAAGCAATATTTATTTAAATGAATGAATACTATTTAGATTAAAAAATACTTTGACTAACATATAAAACTCTATTCCATTTGACCACAACTTTCTTTTATTGAAATACTAATTTATAGATTAAAAAAACAAACATGTTGAGGTTAACTGGATAATATAAACTTTTTTAATAATAAATATAGAAAAGTGATAAATAATGAAATATGTAGTTCAATGCAAAATCTTTCAGATTACACTTCGTATTTTGAACTCTGAAATATTATATATGTAATTTATCTTTTAAATATTTGTTTTTTCTCAATTACTAGTAATGTCAGATTATTTTTTTTTTAAATATCAAATGAGTTTTACAGTAGAATACAAGAATTTAGATATTATAAATACCTACAAAATGTCCGTTGTTTACAAAACATCCTTCAAAATTAAATATGGTTTACGAATAATTTATTGAGTGAAAATCTGTAACACCACATCAAGTCAATCTTGCTTTGTATTATTTTATTGCAACTATGCTTACTAAATACTAGAGTAGTGAAAAAGAAATTCTAAATTACTCATTTTAACAACATTGACCATTGTTACAATGTTTTTTTTAGGCTCCACCAAATCTGGTGACACCAGAACAACGCCATCAAGCAGAAAGTGTCTTTTTAGAATTTCGTACAACAAAAAATCCTTATCAATTGTGCCGTGAAATTCTTGAGAAGTCGACCTCAGAATATGTGTTATTTGAAGCTGTAGGGCTAATAAAAGCAGGTCTGATAAGAGAATGGACTTTATTATCCAAGGAAGATACCTCATCTATAAGAGAGTACTTATTAAATTATTTACTAAGAAAAGAAAATCCACCATTTGTTAAAGAAAGATTACTACAGGTATGCTTCTATTTTTTTTTTATTAAAATATTAGCAGATTCTTTTAAATTTACTAATACTTCTTTTACCACTCCAACTTAGCTCTAAGTTTGTGCTAGGTTGTGGTCCATGACAAAAGTCAAATGGTGGGATTAGCACTCTCAACCATTAAGCTATTGATACTTTAATTAAAATATTGCGTATGATAATTAAAATAATGTATGATTAAGATAATGAATTGTCAAATAAATGTTGTTTGTTTGTAGACTATAGCCATAATCATAAAAAGGGGAAGTGTTGATGATGGAGGTAGGGAGAGGAAAGCATTATTGGCTGAATTGGAAAAAATAATTGTAACTCCTCCTATTAGCCAACAAAAGCTAGCATGTTCCTTGATATTAGCTATAATGCAAGAGTTTGCAATCACAGTTAAAACCGCAGATGTTGGATTAATATGGGAGGTGCATTTTCGTTTGAAGAAATCATTTGAAATATTGAATTTGAAGCAAATATTTCGATTCACGATTGGAGTGCTGGAGCAAATCATACGCTCAGGTCATCCACCTGAAGGTGAACAAGCAATGCTTACAAAACAATTGATTACCATCATAGAAACAATACTTTGTTGGAGTCATGTATCACCTTTGCTATCAAAACGATTGATTGCTGCATTCGAAGCAATATATGAAAGTGAGACAGCACCCGCATTGAGATTAAGTATGAATTGGAGGGATACAATAATGAAACCGGAACTCATAGCATTGTTCTTCGAACTACATATATATGTTCGTTCAAACCCGGAGCTAGCAAATCCTTCGCTGACTTGTTTAGTGCAACTGGCAAGCTTAAGTGGTGTAGTGGTGTCAGCTAGTAACTTAAAACAGCAGTACTTGGAGCATTACGTGACAAATTTTCTGAAGATGTTGTCATTTATTCAACCGAATCACAGGGAAATGCTTGGTATATCAGAAATATATCGCAGGTTGATACAGTTTTTTACTCCTACCTTGATCGCTGGGACACCTCCTGCTTTTCTTCAGTACCTGACAACATATACATGCCATTGTATAAGGGGTTCAATTATTGAAGAAGGTGTAAGTACATCTTGAATAGAATTTCAGTACGTAAACACCTATTTTACATTATTAATTTATATGTAGTTTTTGTTTTTCCCTCAGTTGAATGAAGACACAGTATTAAGAGAAGCGTTAAACAAAATCTTGCATACTTGGAGTTCTTTGGTGCATGATGTTGATGGATATACAACGGAAACATTACAAAATCCATGCATAGAAGTATTTAATACATATTTACAATGTAGACTAGCTCCACCAGATGGCACTAGGTGAGTTTGACAGTTATTAATCACAAGTCACCAAAATATAATACAAGCAGTTTTCATCTTTGTAAGAGAAAGTAGCATTAAAAATTACTAAAGGATTTATTTCTACTAATGGACTAGTGAGTCATATTTCTACAGCAGCTGTGGCCTGCACATACAGTCAACACAATATCTCGGTACTTTGATAACTTAGTTTCCATATAACGCGGTATTCCCCGCATTATAGGAGAGTTGACTAACTTGCTCAGCACAGTTATTTGATCATTGTAGAGGACTAGAAGCGAAGGATGGCTGTGATGAAGACATAAAGGACGATGTAGAAGAAGATGATAGGCAGTTACATAACGAAGTGTTGATGACTATAGGTGCGATGGCGCGCAAAGCGCCCGCTCACTGCTGCCATCTGCTGTTCACTTTATTACAGGACAGAAGCAAAAGGTACACAACAAACTGGCATTTCATCATTATCATCAGCTTAAAATCGACCACTGCTAAAGTAGCCATCATCGGTTTATGGCGACCATTTAAGTGGCACTTATGTAGTCAAAAAAGTAAATTAATTTCCCTCTTAAAGTCAATTGTACAGAAAATTAAACTATTAAAACTTTCGTGAGCCATATCACTATACTACTTATCGAAACTAGTCGGTACTGACACCGAGTTACGCGTGAGTTAAGCCGTTTTATAAGTAGTATATATACAGAAAATGTTTTCCGATATGTCAGTCAAGCATTACGAGCGTCAAAGTCTGGTTACCAGGCTATAAAAATCTTAAAAAAAATGCGCATCAAATAACATTTTACCCAAATTGAGAGGGGATAAACTTCCTGGACTGTATTTCAACACTTAGTTCCATCACCTTATCGCCGTCTCTTTGCCCATTCTGTTTTTAAAAAATACTATTTATTTTTATGGTACTAACTGTCATATAGAATTTTTTTGTAATGTAGATTGGAAAGTCAACTGCAATTAATGCACTCTGGAAAGTTACCAGTATCTGGTGCGGACCAGTTGTCGATGTTATTTGAAGATTTGCACTGGCTTTTGATGATTGTTGGTAAGTTACTTTTAAATATTTATTTATTATATAACCACAACATGTATAGCAATCTTTTTTTTAAATGTCAGTAGATTTTTCTTAATACACTAATAGTCTTTTACCATTCCAACTAAGCCCTAGGTTTGTGCTAGAATATGGTTTACGACAATAGTCCAATGGCAGTATTTGAACCCTCGGCTACGTGATCGGTAATCCATATGTTTAACCATTAGAGTATCGGCAAATTATAGCAGCAATTTATCGTTTTTTACTGAATAAAAGTTTTTTTTTGTTATTTAAAAATGTTATATTAATACTCCATGCTCCTAGAATTTTTTTGTATGAAAATAATTTCTCTAAATCAATTTGAGGCTTTCAACGTACTAAGGTTTTGTCATGTATATTTTCTAGGACATTTCTTATCCACGGACGGGTCGGACGAGGCGCGGGCCGAAGCGAACGTGCCGCCTGAGTTGATACAGTACAGTATTAGAGAAAATGCTAACATTGACGCCTCACTGCGATACTTGGTAGGGGAAACAACGACGCAAGATAATATAGACCCTATTCTCAAGTATGTATACACTTTGACTTCTAAATATGAAAGCAACGGTTCGTTATAAACATGGTCAGTTTATAAACTAACTAGGCGTTGCAACTGACGCCATATTGTAAACTGATAGAATTACTATTTGAATTACCTCTAAAGTTAAAAGTCATATAATTTAAATTTGTAATGCTTATTTTGTTATGTTATAATGTGTATATTTAACTACTGTTGTCAATGCGAAAGTTCGGATGGATGGAGGATGGAGACATGGATAGATGGATGGAAGCTTGTTAGATTTCGTCCTGGCATAGACTACTAGTTAAGTTATTTTTAACAATATAAAGAATATTACCAAAACTTAAATCACAGTATTTATGTTAATTTTCTGTAAAATATTCCGCGAGTAATGGAGCCTGAAGTTTATCTTACGTTACGGGGTAGTGACTCATTTGACCTCTAAAATACTTCTGTGCAATAGTATAGAGATTGTACGTCAATTGTTGTAGGAATTTTTTATGTTAATTATTACTTGAAGGTCGTTTTGTGCCACGAAGTCAGATATCTTAGAAAATTGACATGTTCGTATATATGCGGGTATTACTATGTTATTGATTAATGTACAGATGTTGTGGGAAATTATTTTCCTTCGGGCAAACTTGGATCTTTATCGGAATACGATGACACCCGAACTATCATCGAATGATCGTATTAAAAGAGTGATATTTTCTTATCTTCTTTTATGTAAAAATGGGCACCGTCGTTTTTTGATGATTTCGTCAACGTCAAGGGAAGATAATGTAAACTGTCATATACTAGGTTAAATAAAAGCCAATGGCAATCTGGTAGACTGGTTCGCTCACAGACTTCTGTGTGTTTTAACGAATGGCCGGTACTTGATGATGTCAGTTGGGACACTGAGAAAGTCAACATACTTGTCAGTATACTCTAGAGTATATATCCAATAATATGGAACTTTATTGTCTCATGTCAAATGTCAAAATGAATAATGTCATTCTCTAAGATGTTGCTGTTTGAGAGCGTACGATAAATACGTACTTTTACGAAAAATTACGAAGCAAATTTTTTTTTAACTATGTCTGTACAGGCAATTCTATTAATATGGAAATTTATTGTCTCATGTCAAATGTCAAAATGAATAATGTCATTCTCTAAGATGGGTACAGAAGCTGTTTGAGAGAGCACGATCAATACGAACTTTTACGAAAAATTACCGAGGAAAATATTTTCTCACTATAT
>JAODUI010000003.1:5530309-5552205 GCA_027563995.1 Papilio gigon
CATGTCAAATGTCAAAATGAATAATGTCATTCTCTAAGATGGGTACAGAAGCTGTTTGAGAGAGCACGATAAATACGAACTTTTACGAAAAATTACCGAGGAAAATATTTTCTCACTATATCTATATCCAGTTGTTATCTTCTTAAATTTAAAGGCTATGCTTTGATTGTGGCTATAAGACTACTAAAGAATATTTGGTTTTGTAAAATTAAATCAAATACATTTTTATTATAAAGGATGGTTAAAGAAGGAATTTTTTTTACAGATTAGTTGGTTTAATAATACGTATAAATGAATGGGAGTGTGCAGCGCTGGAAGCAGGCTTCGCCGGCGTGCTGAGTCCAGAACTGTCCGCCACCGTTTCATGGTTGCTCAAAGTGTGGGCGAATTCATACTTGATGTTGGATCCGGCGGACTATACAGAAGTATTTTTTTTTTATAATATACTAGTAGATTTTTGTTAATTCACTAATATTTTTTGTGACCATTCCTGGTAAGCTTGAGCTTGTGTTAGGATATGGTCCACGACAATAATCGAATGGCGGGATTCGAACCCACAACCTCTAGATCGGTAGTCCGTACCCATAGCCTAATGGTTAATGATATATGGTAAATGGCGCTTCTAAAGTATGTATTAGTAGAATACAGTACAATACAGTAGAAATATTAAACAGTTACTATTGAATGAATCTTCGGTTTTATTAAGCTTGAAAAATGAACAAGCTTGTGAGATTAATGTGTCTACGTTCTTTAATATCGTATGATTGTTAATATTTAAACGGATTTTACACTGTTCATTTTTAAGTTCAAGTTCATTACATTTAATTTTATTTGGAATTCACGCTAAATTTTGTAAAATCTAAAATATTTCTTCAGAAATACTTCTTTCACTTAATCCTATAAAGCTATCCTCATTTTAGTAATGACTAGTTATGAAACTAATAAAGTCACATTATTTAATTTGAACAATACATATTGCAGATGTCGACGGTGATAGAGTGCGCGTTCCGGCAGGAGTCTGAGGGCGCGGAGTGGGCCGTGCGCCGGCTGGCCAAGCGCGCCGGCGTCGTGCTGCGCCGCCTGGCCGCGCAGCCCGCCGCCGCGCGTCACGCGGTGCAGCTGCTAGCGCACCTCGCCTACGCCTATCCCAAGTTAGTATACGTCTTTACAAATATCCCGGCGGCTCAAGGATGTTTCCTCCGCCATCATAACCCCTTTAACATAGTACTCTAAATTGTCACATTACACATATATGTCGTTTCATTGAATATCAAAAATATTTCCGCTGAAACACTTTTTTTTTATAAAACCAAATAACGTTATCTACATGTTTTACTTAAAAAAATAGTTGCAAAGAACCATATAACGTGTTGATTTTCATATATGAAAATCTCCTGTTAACTTAACTCGGGTTCAATAAATGTTTAATATAACGTACGTTTTTTGCAGTCGAAATCAGCTAGCGAACTGCGAAGAGTTCGTAGCTCTAGTGGCGTGGGAGGTGTCGGGGAGCGACCTGCCCGGGGAACTCAGGAAGGAACTGCACAAGGTGTTTGCCCGACTGGCTTCCTATACAGAAGGTAATGTTGGCATTGTATGGCAATATATTGTATGGCATAATGTTAAGAGATGATGTGGTCGAAATATGGTACGGGCTAGTTTAGTATGTGTCTTATTTAATGAGTGTGCCCAGTTTTAGGCAAGTTGAACACGTTAAGCGCCACCGAATCTTCTAGCAGCAGTTTGTACAGGTGAAGCGAAGAATTGTCTGGTGGCGAGCACGGCGGCGCTGCAACAGAAGCTGTTGGCGCTGCTGAGCGTGCAGGAGGACACGGAGCCCGTGCGCACCGCGCTGGCCGACATACTGGACTGCTACTGCGGCATCTCGGAGGGAATGATCGAGGTAAGGTCATCTTAAAATTGAAGGCATGTTATGATTGTAACACGGTAGTATGGAATTCAGTATCTATTGTCCTAAAACCAGAACTGCGATTATTTTTCGTAATGTTATGTTAATTGTATTAGTGTATAATTTAATGCCAATTTACATCTTTATCATACTCGGAGTCTTTAAGTGAGTACTAAGTAGTACATATTTAGTATGAAAAATATACAATAAATAACTGTTTCAGTACCAATTAAGTAGAAGAATTTACCTTTAAATGTAAATAAAACTCGGCAAATATTTTTTTTCATATTGTCCGTCACGAATTAAAGCGACAAGTGAACACAGACATGCTTTTTGTTTATGCCAGATTTACTTTATATTATTATCATAAATTAGATTTCAGCAATGGACGAGCAAGTGACGATGCTGTTCAACGCGCTGGACAAGGTGCCCGGCATCATCTTCAAGTATCACAACTACCCGGGCGTGGTGCTGCCGGCGCTCAACCTCCTCGCCAAGTCCGCCAAGAACGCTATGCACTGCCAGAACCAGGACACCGTTAATAAGTAACTATTTGCTTTACTCGTGTAGATATGTATGAGTGTGTGCGGACAAATTCGTACACGTACATGATTGTTTATAATTGTTTTCATTATTTTACAAATGTTTTATGTATTTGACGTTATAAATAGATGTTTCTAATAAATGAATAATTTGTTACAGGTTCGTAGATGTGTGTCACACAACCTTCGAAGTGTACGCTCGATGGAATTCGGGCAAGATCTCTAGCATACCTCAAGATGTAGAAGAAGAAGCTTACGACGTACGTCTCTAAAACTTGTAATTTTTATGACAAAAATCTATAATCTTGTTCTTTATTTTGAAATAAAGGTAGAGAGGTTGTCATAATCTTGGTGGCTCGAAACATAGTATGAGTCGCCCAGCAGAACACAATATTGAGCTTACAACGACTCGGGGTAGGGCACGCCGCGCCAATAGCCATGATCCGCTTAGATATTTGAAAAGACGTATTACAATATGTTTTTATTCACTGGATTCGATAGTTAAAGGTCACTAAGATATATTACATTGTTACTGTGTGTATCAGGACATCATAGCGCTGATGGAGCTGGTGCGGTGGCTGTCGTGCGGCACCGGGGGCAGCGGGCGCAGCGGCTGCGCGCGCGGCCTGCGTCTGCTACTGCCGCTGGTGACGCCCGCGCTGCTCGCGCTGCCCACGCTCGCTCACTCCGCCTTCCGCCTGCTCCGAGACCTGGACCAGGCTGACGAGGTACAAGAACATTAAAGCAACAAAGGAGCAAAACCAAGGATGTTTTCCTTGGTTTTGATGATGATGATCACAATCCACGCCTATCTCTAGGAAGATGGTTAGTGAACCAGAACCTAAGAGTAAAATATTAAATGGTGAAAAGAAGTAGAACTGGGTTTGGGCTATTTGTCTAATTAAAATTAGACCTGCAAAGTAGTGTATTTATTTTTATGCAATTTTTTTTTCAGCTTATAAACTTACCGATACAAGATTTCAACATGGTGGTCGCGGCGTTACGCATCGGTTTGACCGCAGAGTCTAGTGACGTGTCCACGCTGTGCTGCGAGACCATAGTCGGTCTGTCCAACAGGGCGCAGACGTTGGGCGAAGACAACAGATACTCCGCCTCATTACTGAGCTTAGCACAGCTGCTACTGATGTTGATACTGAAAATGGAAATACCACCAGATTCGATACCAGCGGCCGGTGCTGCTATTTACTCTTTGACCTGCATCAGACCATCTCTCTTGGAAGGTTTAGCTAGACAATTTATAGAAGTATTTGCAGCCAACAACCCCGCTGATGTACCAAGATTAGAAGATGTCTTCAGCTTATTAACAAATGGTGTACTATTCGACGGCTACAGACCTCATAAGATACGCTTCCAGGACAACTTTGATAAGTTCTTATCGAGTGTGCACGGGTTCCTTATCGTCAAGTAGTGTTGCTATGCGAGTTCAGAAATCGATTTATCCCAGCCTATTAGCGGCTGTTCAAGTTTTGAGCAGATTTATTACAATTATCCTCCCCCCTCCCCCCTTGTCAGCAAAAGTAAGCAAAGCTATGACCACTCCCCCTCGCGAACGTCTGCTGACGAATTGGTATAAGATTTTTTGTTACTAACGTAGTGCTTACTTAATGCTGGAACGACCCATTATCGATATTTATTAATTTACGATATAGATTTGGTGTTGATGTATAATAATTTTGACTATCACGAGTTTTTAATATCGCATTTCTTAATGTGTGTACAAATTTTCATCGCTTAATTATGTACAAAGTTATATGGTAAATACCCGAACACTATGGCGATTTCAAGTCAACGAGCCAAATGTCAAATGGGCCAGCGACGCCTGGTGGGGTAGGAAATTGCTAGAGTGGAGGCTACGGTTGGGGACCAGGCGTGTGAGTCGACCTCCTTCCAGGTGGACCGACGACTTGGTGCGGACGGCAGGAAGTCGTTGGATGCGGAAAACGGAGGACCGCATATTGTGGAAGGCATTGAGAAAGACCTATGTCCAACAGTGGGCAGACAAGGGGTGAGACTGATGATGATGATGATGATGAGTCAAATGCTAAAGTAAATTAAAGATTTCTCTCTCCATGAAAACGTGGATTTCTATTGAGACTTTTAGAAATATGGTTTATTGTGTAGTGAAATATAAAAATGGAGGATATTTTAAAGGAATACGAAGTCCCTCCTTTGGGCTGTGTGACGTTCCGTTGATGGAAAAAGTTGTATTTTATAAAGAGTTAGCTTTATGTAGTTTTGAATAAATTCTCAATTTTGATACTATTTTGGCCTAAACAGACGCCTTAACGCTTGTGAAAATCAACGATATCTCATTTTTAATTCAATAAACGAATATTATATTATGAAATTAATATAGAATTTTAAAAAAACTAGTCGAAGTTTAAAAAAACATATGATATAAAGTAATAAATATAACAAGTTTCATGTTATTGACGTCTAAAAAATTAAAAAAAAAACTTTTTTTTTCTTAAATACAAGTTTACAGATACGTAGATCTGCTTCCTGAGGTAGATGAGCCCTCTTATTTTCTCCTACAAGGAGGAATTACGTCCTCCAAGTAAAAATAAGGGTAATTATTCAAAGACTTACCCTTCTAATTCATTTTCATATGAACATGTAACGGTTTTGAATGTCGCAAATAATAAAAAAAAAATGATAACCAGTTTCAAAAGATTTCGAAATTAAAGTATAAACAGACTTGCGTAATATTTGTACAACTTTGTAAGGGCTTTCAAATGTTGCCAGAATCTTTTATGATCTAGGAATTTAAATCTTTATTATTTAACCAAAAGTGAAATCTTGTAATATCCCTTTGATAGAATTAAGACGTCAATCGTTATTCACTATAAAATAATACATTTTAAATATTCTAAGAATACTTGGATTCCTCTTTTTTGTTTTTAATGAGGAAATTGATGTTTTTAAAACCCTTTAATTAGTCAGTTGAAAAAAAAAGATCAAACGCTTCGATAGCGATATAAATTATATAAATTGAATTTTTTGATCTCGTAATTATTACAAGTTTTATATATTTTTCAATAATTGTATGACAATGTTAGTACAGACGTTTAACAGCAGGGACGGCGAAGCAATGGCAGGCGTTCCACTAATAGTAATATTTTGGCTATGTAATTACAAAAGTATGCAACTATAAACTTTTTATATGTAGAAAAAACCCGAGTATGGAATGTTCTCAATAATAATTAATAAAATCATTTGTTGCGATGTTTATATCCTCCTTAAACGTTTCTTTTAAAAAACGTCTCGTTGATAGGCAAAGGTTCGCTATCCATGTTCCACAGTATTCAGTAATTTCTCTATATGTACTATTTATGAATTTAAAATAACAATCCTAAAATGTATTTAGCACTTATTCGTATTTATTGCAGGTTTTAAGTCCGTCTCTATTTATAGAAAATATTGAATACAGATATAAAACTTAAATCCTAGTATTGTAAATTTTGACTAAAATAGTTTTTTTTTTCATTATCTATAGCGTAAATAAATTCTTATGCGTAAAAAAGAACACCATTTCTATAACAGTGTAGGGTAATGAAATATTTTTCTTAAGAATGTTAGGTGCGAATTGTACATTGATAGTTGTTACGTTGTGTCAATTCTTTATATATTTTTACAAAGCTAGTTGTTTTAAGTATATAGATATATATTGCTATTATATAATGTTCGTCGTTGGACGTCTGTTCGAGAGCTGTATATTTTTCTCATTGTTTTTTAGGTATTGATATTAAATTTAATGATGACTTTACTTCTCCATCGTGTTGCGTGCACAATAATAAAACCTAAGATCGAAGAGAAGACGGCATGCTTGTATAGTGTCAAACTTTTTTTTGAAAAACATGAAACTGACGAACACAGTGCAGCTAAACCGCGCTCTGTACCAACGCGAAAGAAAGTCATAGCGCATTAGTTAAAAATCGTGTACTTCCTGATGATATTTTTGATTGCCATACCAATATAGTTTTGGTTAGTATTTTTGACTCAATAATTTCTGTTACAATATGCAATTTAATTTCCAGCATCATGTGTTGAATTGTGTTTTACGCGAGTTCTTAAAATGTGTAAATCTTACGTTACGCCTATACAGACAACTCAGTTCCATTAGTACCCTGTATCAAATGATTGGCTAAATAAAAAAAAGCTTACAGATGACGTCATACACTAATTCAAACATTCTGTTATTACATTTTCCATAAATATATGTATATTTTCGTAATAGCTGCATTCGAAAGTGACTTGTTTATTCATATAAAATTAGACCTTAATTTGAGAAAGGGTGTAATTTTTTTTTTTTGCATTATTAATATTATGTTTTATTTCGACCTTTAAGATGTATAGATTGAAAGTTCGTAAATATTAAGATCATATTTTACTACCTCTATGGTAGGTTATTACATTTCTCTGTATCTTTAAATTTAATAAATTGTACAAATTTTTCAATATAAACGTTTTATTTGCCTTTCTTATAGTTTAAAATGTATGGTGGGTTGTGGATTAACTGTACGTTGAATCTAAATGGATCCTCAGTGGTGGGTTGTGCACCGACACATCTGTACATCCGACCGCTATCGATATCGCGTCGCGGCCGTTTTATGTTATATTCTTACACATTTTCCGGTTTAACCGTTAGATATTTTTATATTGTTACAATTGATATCACATCTATGTTTGATTGTCGTTATTCCGTGGTCGTAGTTTTGTCGAACACTAAACTTTTTGTTAGGAACAACTTTTACACTACCGGGCAACATTTTTACTTTTTTTATGGAAATGAAATGACGTTTAAATAACATACCTATCAACATGTCAATGTCACAACAATAATTCAATTTTTATACGATTTATACAGGTGTATTGGTCTTTTCTCTTTATTAAATTACTAAATTGAAAATGATGTGCGAAGGGCGAAGCCTCTATAATACATCAGCCGCATCATCAAAAATAGGTTGTGATGAGGATCCAGACGTTGCAGCCGTCAAAAAGTATGTAAAAGACTTATTGAAATCTCGCATTTTCCTCGGTCGCTATTTAGAAAGGAGATTAAACGATCAACTTAGCTGCTACCGCGATATTGTTCTTTTGAGTCCTGCAGAACTCGAACTTAAGCGAGATTTACTAGAAAGTGAAACAAAGTTACGAAGCATATTTTCTAACGGACTTTGGATTGGCGTAACAAGTACAGAAAAAATTGGAAACTCCAGCGGCGTTTGTATATGGACGGAGATTGACGATCAACCACTGGGGGCTTTTTGGTTTCAAATTAAAAGTGTAAGGTTTAGAGATAACGAAGTTATATTGGCATTAAAATGCATTAGGCATATTTCTGACGCTTATCTAGAGATGGAACCAATTCTCACAGGATTAGCAAAGAAAAATGTCGGAAGTTCAGAAAATGTTATCGATAACAGTGTAGTATCTTTGAAAGAATCTTACAATGATCTGCTGACCAGCATAAAAAGTGCTTTATCAGTATCAAATGTAAAAGAGTTTTTTACGTTTTTAATTGCATTTGCCATTGCAGTTGTTACTGGAAGTACAACTTTTGTTAGTTTTCTTGGTAACTTCATATTGGCACTGATAAGGGAAATTTCTATTTTTGTTAAAAATTCAACACCTATGTTCTTAGGTGTTCTGGACTTTTTTGGCAAAATTGTTGGTGGTTTTTATATACTTTTAGCCATGTTATTTAAGCCCAATACACCTGTCAGAGTAAGTCGTAGAACCCTGCCTTATGAAGGTCAGTTACATAGTTATAATCAATTTACTGACAAAGATATTGATTAATTGCACTCAAGTATAAAAAAATTATGTACAATTATCATAAAAGTGCAACAAAGCATTTTAATATTAAACAATGCATTCATATATTCTCACTGGTTTGGTTTGCAACTAATGCATATATAATGCGGTTTAAAAAGGTATTTTTAATATATCATCATCCAGTATTATTACTGTTATACAAATTGCATTTTTTTAAAACAACATTCCCATTAAATGCATTTTATCTACATTTCTAAATAGTACATTTGTTGTGTAAAATGTTGTCTGAAATTTAAAAGATCTGTTTTAATAATGGAACAAAATAAAATTCCTTGTAATTCACAGATCAAATATTTTCGATATTAATAAAAATATGTAAGTCTTATAAATTTTTAAAATTTCAGGAGACATTTCACTATACTTATAAAACGACTTAACTCGCATGTAAATTGGTGTAAGTACTGACTAGTTTCGAACCCATTGGGGATCTCTTTCAGGGTGAGTGGGATTGATACTGTAGCGTGTTCAAGGGCTGTTGCCTACTGAAAATTAGTCGCTACTAACACCGATTTACGCGTCAGTTAAGTCGTTTTGTAAGTACTATATGTAATTCTTGTGGAAAACTGTTTTAGTACTAAAAAGGCTGATTTGAAGTCTTCATTATTTCTTGATTTTAATTACAAAAATTAATTATCTATATACTAATTTATTGTATTTATTAAATGTTTTACTTTTTACAATATGATCGGGTTTATAGAGGATGGCCAAACGAAGAAAAAAAATTGGTGATGCAATTTTTAAAAATCTTTAGGTTTAAATGTGTAGTGTAGTTAACTAATAACTGTCAAGTTTGACATAAATAATGATTAATAATTATAGACTTGTATTTATATGAGCTATACTAAATGCTTATTCATTTAATTTTATTTTGGCTATTCATGTGATATGACATGTTCCTTTTTATGATATACATGTACTAAAAGAGGCTTTATAGTGAGAATAATATATAGAATATTATTTTTTTTCCAATAATATCAGACATATTACAACCCTTCATTGGTAATTTATGTTGTAAACCAACTTGTATGACTTACAACTTATCAATTTATAAATCAACTTGTTAAGAATGGCATGTCTGATGAACATCAAAACTCCCTTTTCTCCGTATATATTCTGCCACATAATTTTTTATTATTAATGTTGGACTTCAAGAAAGTATAATCGGCTCACTAGTTTTTTTTGTCCGTATAGAACATTTAACTTAAAGTAATAAACTGTTTAATAACAAAGTAAAAAAAAGCTTTCTATTATTTTATGTTATGTAAATTTATTCACTAACATGACATTTTTATGTACAGAGTTTAAGTACATTGGTTTACAAAATTTAACGAAGTTATGCTCATTTATTAACAAATAATTTCTACGACATTTTAAAAAGCTGAAAGGGTTCGAAAACGAAAAATTAATTTTGTAATGATACGAAAAATATTGTATTTTTTCCTTGGCAATGCTTTTAGTTTTTAAAATGTAAACTATATGTGATATTGGATAATAAAATTTATGTCACTTTATCAAACTTGTTTTTGATTCCACTGGCACATATATTACTTGTTTTCGAGTTTCTGAAAAGATGTGTTTTTTTTTTTAATCAAATATTTATTTATATACGTAAATATATAATTTATAAATGTTTTACCCCTTACTCTGACATTTTTTTTTCAAAGTGTCCAATACCTGTGAAGAGTATTCAACTTCTGAAACTAAAAATTTTGTATGAGGAACTATGTTAGAGATATGACAAAGAAATATGATGGCACACGATGCGTCGAGAGATGAACATGTGGGACACCAAACACAGTATTTTTTGTATAAAATTTATCTTTCTTGGCATTACCAAACTAAGCAGTGTTGTTTTTGTGTTCTGCCTCAGCATTTTGTCGTGTGGCAATCACGGTGAAATTAGTGCCATCTAGTGGCATCTTTCTTAAATGAACCTTAAATATGGAAAAGGAGTAGTTATAAAACCTCTACCTCGTTGTTGGGACATAAACAATCTTTTTCCTGGATGCACAGTCGATTTTTGCTTTTTCACTTTTTTCTTAGTTATTTGGACAAATTGACTTTTCATTTCTATAGGCTAAAAATAGTTTGTGATGTATTTTTTTTATTTGTGGTCCTAATTTAGTGGTTGATTTACATACATGTGTATATTGCAAAGATAAAAAATGTGTTAACAGGTGTTTTGGTACTCATGACTAAAAAGGGGGCATTTGTTACACTTGACACCGGTGTCCTGTGTGGTCGTGATGTTTTACCGGGCGAATAGGCCATTCGTGATCCAGCAGTTAACTGATATATACTTCTCGGCGGTTGTTTTTTAATTCGTAAAATATTTACCTCAGTAGCTGTGCTCGTAACCACGACTAAGTTAGTAACGCCAAAATTATTTCCCTTTATCATACTTTTTGAAACAACATTATTAAGTAGTGTCGTAGCATATATATTAATTTGACTATGGTCATATATACGTAGTATGCTCTTTAAAACCAGAAGCAATTCCGGTCTATATGACTTGAGTTCATCTCTACCGTTCTCTTGTTTTGACCAGTTGCTGAGCAATTCGAGATTTAATAGTGCTTCCTTCAACGGCATCTCTGAGCCGTGTTTTATTAAATTTAGAAGCGTTTGTATTACTACACCTACAAATTTAAAACTATTTATAGATTTTATAAAGTGTCACAATATAATAGGCTCGTTATAAAAGCTAAGAATAACAGCGTAATCAGTTTTATGAGAAAAAAATCAAACTAGCCAAAGACAACAAAACAAAATATGTTATCAGATTGTGACTACATGGTGTTAATTCTCATACGTCATTGGTATTTTTGGTAAGGACAGTTACCGAAATGAGCCATTTATATTGTGACTATGACATAAAAATAAACTTTTTTAATTGTTGTAAAATGTACGTACATAAGTATACTCCACGTATATTAATAAATACATTTTTTTTTATCAAGGCGTGTACTCTGGGAAGATTTTTGGTCGTTTTTTAAAGTATGATTGATTTTCTTCGATAGATATATTTTTATTGGTACTGTTTTGTTGTGATGAAATCTTAGTTGGTAATTTTTCGTTTAATTTCTTTTCATTACCTTTGTCATTTGTCTTGCGGTAATATGACACACTGAGGTTCTGAGTGTATTTTGGTTCCAGACGATTTAAAATGGCGTGCAGCGTCTCAGTTGTGTCTGCGTTCAAATGGTTACCGCACTTCTTAAACGCTTGTTTGATATCGAAAGTTATTTTAGAATTTAAATTTAAATAGCGCTTCCCTTCTTCTGGTCTTGCAATTTTATTTACCAATGTCGCTGTCATCATCTGTTACGAGAAAAAAATATCCGACACAAATCAGTTCGGTAGATATTGAGTTTTATGGAAACAAAACTAAATAGGAATTCATTGATATCAAAAAGAATTTATCTAAACCCACCATCGTTACTTGGTCCCCGCAATTAGCAGATTTACACGGCCAAGTTATTAAACTTGTAATTATCGAATTTTCCTCGAATACATTGCAGATGTCAGTGAAAATGCAACCTTGTATTATATCCGTTTTTTCCAACAGCGAACTATTTGATAGACCCTGTCAACAAATTTCATAATTACGTTTACTGTTATTTCTATTATTCTAATTCGGCAGTACACACGTACATCTTTTAAAAACATGAGCGCACGTTTTGTATATTCATCCCCAATGTAAAGGAACTTCTTCAGTATGCGCATGTTCTTTATGATCTCGCCCGCATTACACGTCATATGCTTCACATTCTCGTTGAACAACAATATAAAATCATTATAAAAATCGCTGTTGAGACACTGGCATTTTCGTGATAGGCGATTGTATATTGAACAGTCTCCTTCCTATAAGAAAACACGTTGGTTATAATTTTATAACAACAAACGTACAACTGCTGTAGGCAACTATTTGTCGCAATAATATTCTTGCTTTCTCATATTCCGTAAGTGGTCACTTACGGAGTCCTTGATCTCAAATATCTCCGATATTAAAGGCCGGTAATGTATCTGTGGGTCTTCTAGTATTGCAGATGTCTATGGGCTTCGATGGTCACCTAAATCTCGCCGCCCATTTGCCTCCATCTCTTATAAAAAAAAGTATCAGTTTGCTACTTACGTGTGGTTGTATCGCTTTTAATCTATTTTTAATTTTTGATTTCTTTTCAGGTGTATCATTAAAATTTTGTCCTTCAGTGATTCGGGGTTCAAACATTAGTATTTTATCTAATAAGCATAACAATTTTCTAGTGCTCTCTTTCAAATCGTATAATTTGCCCTTGAACAAAATTTAAATCAAATTACGAATAAATTAAAAACTGTACCTGTAATCTATAGTAAAAATAAACAGTGCAGAATCCTTTAAACACCGTTCACATTATTAAAAGTGACTCTCGTCCCGGGTAAATTAATAAACCGTAAGCCTAAGCCTTTATGGAAAACGAGCTAACTTGAATCCCTTTTACAATAATAACCGGACGCAGTTCCTTTAGTAAGCTCGGCGTAGTGTGTAGTCGATCGTGTCGCGACACAGTAATTGTTGCAGTATTGTATTTGATGCGTACACCTCCTTGCCCAAAAGAGGCTTCCTTCAGTCGCTCCTTGTTAACTAAATGTGTCGTTTCTCAATTTTCCAACCAGAAAAATCGTTAAAAAATGTATGTTCAAAGTTTCTTAGCATAATACTAATAAGGCAAAATTCATCTTAGATACTTCGATTTCATGAAAAGCTTTCCTTCACCTGATAAGATTTAGACGTGGGTTCCAAGGGATGTTCGTCTACTATAGTGCCTTTGTTATAAAATTTCACATCAATATCCTCGTAATAATCATCATTACTTAGCTCGTCTGTCACGGTTTTCGCTTCACAGGTGTCATTCTCGTCGCACAAGAAACTAAGAAAGGAAGAAGATTTTGGATAGAAATCTTTGTAGATACTCGATTTTTTCATGTCGCTTATTAGATGTGGCATCTGTTCTAATCACTGAATTATTAGAATTAATGAAGTTTAGTAGAAATTTAACATTCTTATGATCAGTGCTAAGTATCTTGTTGAACTAGAAAATTGTTATGCAGTTATATTTTTATAAGTAAGTTATTGCATTTGTCCTTTGTTTAGTAGTTAACAATTGCATTTAAGAGATATTTTTACAGTTCCATTTTTCTTCATTTTTACACAAACTATGAAAGTAGTGAAATTAAATTGACTTTCTGTAAAAGTCACAACAATTCATAAATTCATAAAAGTTTTTATTTGAAGGATAGGTGGAGATGTTTTACAGAGGTCAGTGACCTATACGAAGTGCTTATTTATATTCTTTGATCTTTGTAAGCACCTGCTGTCAAAATATAAAAGTCAAATTCAAAAGAAAAACAAAGTTGTTTGTTGCATATTATCATAATAATATAATAAGTTAACTTTACATTTATTGTAATCGCGTTAAAACCATAATATGAATAAGTTTAAAAATAAGGTACATTACGAATCTCCTTGTGATTCGGACAATGATTGGACCGATTCTACCGGCGACTCCAAATACTCCGATTCAGAAAGGTGGGTTACTTTATTAAAGTTTTATTATTTTCTAAAGTGAAGAAGTGTTATTGCTTTATGGTTTTATTATAGTTCTGTTCCAGAATGGGATTCTGACGTAGGTGAAGATGGAGAGTTAGTTTTCATTAGAGTAAAAGATAAAGGAAACGACGATGTTAACACGCCACTTTTAGAAAACTGCGAAACCTTTAAGTTAAGAAGCGACTTTAAGAGAGCTTCAACAAGAAGATCTACTAAAGGTAAACCATAGATACAGCACAATCGGTAAAATAAACTTAATTTAAATTGCCAGAGAGAACTCTATTCTTCTGTTTTTCTGTCTGCAAACTCTGTGCGCTTTAGTTGTGTTAGTCATACATTAAGATGAGATACGAAGCCACCTTTTAGAATTCTGAAATAATTTAACCAAGGACTTATTGATTTTTGTATGATATATTTAATTTGCAGGTAGAATTTTTAAGGCTTTGAAAAATCGCAAGGCAAAATTGGATAACACAAGTGGTAAAATTAATGATTACGAAAATACATCCAGTAAAAATTCTTTAGAAGATAACAATAAATTTGTCATTATCCAGGCAATAACATTTTTTTTAACAATTTACTTAAAATGTAATAATTGTCATGTAGTTGCTTTTTAATGTAATATATTCCAGGTTAGCAAAAACATGATATTTAACAGTGAAAAGAACTGTCAGACGGAGAAATTATTTGGAATAAGTTTAGAGACTCACATGGATGGGAAGACATTGATTGTTGCAAATTTCTTAACAGAAGCTAAAGCCATATACATACCACGAGTCAAAATTGGTTATTATATGATTAAAATAAATGGAATTGAAGTTAACTCTTACAATATTAACAATATACTGCAAAGAGTAATTGAAGACATTGAAAGTCCGAAATTGACATTCCAAGTAGTAACTGGAGGTTTTAATATTGATCTTGTTAAATTATTAACACTAAAGAATTCTCCGGAGAATTGTCTAACTCAGGTGTTAAAAGATGGAATGTGCTCTGTCTTGTATATATGTTGTAACGATGTTGAGTATCAGAGTAACGATGACAAAGGTGTACTGTATTGCTATCCACGGCCATACAATCAAAATTTCCTTTATAACACAAGAGGTGCATATGTTACACTGAATCATTTGGCACCGAAATCGTTGGGCACTAGTGAACCGGTTGTCTCAACAATTCTTTACAATAATACATTAATTAACGTGACTTATGCGTCACACTTCAGTGATTTACTTTTATTGGCTGTTCCTAACAAGAATTTAGATCTGTTTTGTGTTAAAAAATTAATAGGACATGTTGTAAGAATACTGGAATTTCTTTACGGCTCATTAAAATCTTGCTTTACTAAACCTAATAATGTAGATAAATTAGATGGTTTGTTTTCACGTATTTTCGTTCATTTGCTGTTTGATAATTATAAAAATGGAAAGGAAGATGGAAAAATTAATACAATGTTATTTGAAGAATTTGTTGCTTGTCATGGTGTCACCTTACCTTTGGAAGTTAAAATACAAGTGGATGATGCAATAACAGAGTTGGAAGCTGCAGATTATCGCGAATGGGTTGGTTTTTTTTTAACATCAGTAAATTTTTGTTACTTTACTAATATTTCATGTAACCATTTCTGGTAAGCTTGAAAACGCTTTAGGATATTGTTCACTGTAATAGTCGAATGGCGGGATTCGAACCCACGACCGCCAGGTTAGGAGACTATAACCATTGGCTATTGGTACATCAATAATTCAATGGTTTATATACAATATATGCTATCTTAAAACTATTTTGGTACCAATTTTACCGTAATGTGCGTTATAATTTCTATCAACTCAAAATTTTTACTTTCCCATTTCAGACGGATGACGTTGAGAATTTTCAAAGACTGTACACTGTAATTGGAGCCTGTCTATACTATTCCGGACACTTACTAAGTTCACATTTACGCGATGAAGACTTAGTAGAAATTAATGCATATTTAAAATTCAACAGCATACTAAGGCTTAGTGTTGAAAAGGAGTTGGATAAACTTGTTATATGGAAGGAAGTTTTTATCAGAGAGAATAGAAATCAGGATAAAAACGACAGAAATGAGAATAGGTATGTTTTGAAGTTTTTATTTATTTTTTTTTTATGTAGTGTTGTCCAATTTTTGTTTTTAATTTGTTTTATGTAGAATACCGGATGGGCGTTGGTTTCTTTTGATCGTAGGTAAGGGTCATTTTATATTAGCAACCCTCATGGAAGCTGGAGGATGTACGGAAGATGTGAGTTATTATAATTAATTCATTCTTATGTCATTTTATTTTATTACTTTAATCTGTATGTATGTATTGTTGATGTTAAAAAAAAATCGTTCGATATTATTTTGTTTGACTTGTCAATGTCCAATAAATTCAAAAGTATAAATGAATAATTTTAACATTTAATTAAATTTTTTAATGCATAAACAATTTGTATTTTTGCTGACTTTAGCTAAATGTTAATTTGATTTCTATAATTTTTATTCCCAACTTTACTGTACAGGCGATCGGTGTGACATCTCCTTCACCATTTTACGTAGAGGAATGCGAAAGTTGCTTGGATCTACTTTACGAAGTTGGACTGCATAAGTATTTAGCTTGCTGGTTCTCGTCAAATACGTTACCTCAGGTAGAGACGTGTCCTGAATACTTGACCAAGTACGGCCGGAAAATCAGAGATAGTAATTGTAAGTTTCTATAGTAGTTTTTTTTTTTTTAATTGCGATCCATAAGTGGCGATGGGCCGGCCGTATTGCCCGCAGAATGGACGATGGGGCCACGGAGTCCTAGAAAAGCGGCCACGGACAGGTCGACGCAGCGTGGGTAGGCCTCCCGCAAGATGGAAGGTTAAGTTTGCGGGAGCATGCTGGATGAGGGCGGCTGAGGACTGAACCTTGGGGGAGGCCGACGCTCAGCAGTGGGCGACATGTGGCTGATAAGATGATGACGAGGATGAATTTATTGCTATCTTTTTCAATACCCTTATGTTATATCTTCCCTCTCTTTCATGTAACGAATTTCTTAAACACCGTCACAATGGCTATTCTTGTCCGCAGATTATGGAAAATGTTTAATCCTTTTTTTATTTTAGCTGTAAAACTGGACAACCTTAGGACCACTACACTGAAGCTGTCCAAATCTCAGCCTGATTTAAAGCGACGTCACAACTCCACGGATCAAATAAATTCTGGCACTAGTTCGACCGATAACCCTATCAATAACTACCACAGTATGAGCCACCACAGCCTGTACAATCAATGGTATCACGGGTCACACAAGAATTACAGACATTCCAGTAATTTAGATGTCAGTTATTCGGAAGATTCTAACAGCTTGAAGAGTAATAGGTATGTTTTGTGAAAATTTTATAGGTTATGACAGCGAGAAGTTCAGTGTTATATCAAATTTGTTTTCATCTATTGTCAATTGTGTTGGTAACACTTACAAACAGCGGCATTATTTTAGTATTTTATAGCTTAGCGTAAAGTTGCCAGTATATTTAAAGAATAAAATAATGCTAAGATAAATAATTCTATATGAGAATAATAATATAATAGTTCTTTATAAAAATATTAACTCTAAGTTTTTTGTTCAGTGAAATAAGCGAGGAGCGTGTGGCCGGGCGGCGGGCGGACAGGGAGCAGAAAGGTCGCCGGGACTCCTCGGGCTCCGACTCCGACTGGGACAGGCAGGTTGGCTAGTAATTACTAATTTATAGTCAGTAACAAATGATGAATTACAATGCATTTGAAATATATGAATAAATTAAATCCCATTAAACATGTATAAGATCTCCAATAACAAAATTTATTATGGCTTTATACTTTTTTCTTCTTTTAGTTTAAAAATGGAATTACCTGTTTTTATTTTGCAGAAATTGGCAATGTAATATCTTTATATTTTATTATTTATTTGTTTAATGTTTTCAGGACGGCAGCAGAACTAGCGGGAACATCGATATGACAGATATTAGAAAATGTTTATTAAATGAAGTTAATAACGTGGCTGTGCACAGGTAATAATAATTTATTGTAAGAAGTGTGTGTTCTTTTTTTTCATTGTTTTTTTTTTTGGATTTACGTCAGTACTGAAATGTTTTAGTAAATTCCAGTCAATTCCATAGTTCTTTGTTTTTATAAAAAAATAATGGGTGGGACAGCTGTTTTCTCACGACAATATTTTGATTAATGATAATAATTTAATTGGTATTATTTAATATAGAATTTCGTGTAGCCGTAGAAGGCGAATAAATAATTTATTTTTTCAGAATCACAGCGGGCGATGAGAATGTTTTATTCCATTTTGTGCAACTCGAAGCCGAGAAAGGAGTTTTAATAGCGCCGATGAAGAGTATAGAAACGCAAGCGAATAATGTTTTATATTCTTACATTCTGGCAACATTTAGAAAGGCCTGTAAAAAGATACATAATTTACTGCAATATAGTATAAAGTAAGTGTCTTAACACTTAAATAGATTATTATATTACAATATTGAAGCCAAATATATATAACGCGGGAGTCGCACTCTCGATTGCAGCAGAGTCCATGACTACGGGATAAAGCGGATGTTTTCACCACCGCTATCTCTGTGCACTCCGCTCGGCCTGCCTTCACTACGTTGACTCCCTCTAACGTCGACAAACGGCGCTTGCGTTGCTTAGTATTCTTTATTGCCGCAAGGGGCTCTGGCACTAGTGTTGTAAAGATGGCGCTGGTGTTGCACCGATTGCGGCATATATAACTACTTAGAAAGTTGACGCATCATGGTTAGACCGATGGTCTGGTTAAAGTTGCAGGGGGATCCTGGGTGAGGAGCATCAATCGTCATGGTCGAGGAACAAGGAGGACATGTGGCTGATATGATTGTGATGATGATATAATTCTTACAGGTTTAAGAAGAACCATGCGCCGTCAAATCCTTTGAATAAAATCCTAGTCGCTGTCAGAGAGTACGGCACATTGTTTGAAGTACCTCAGGATGTTTTAAATCAGTGCGGAATTACTAAAAAGAATTGTGAACCCTTTTTATTTTGGGTTGTTGGGTATGGATTTTTCGTCTGGTTATTACAAATTCTTCTACTTTGCCTTACCTATTACTAACAATTTGTGGTTTAACTTGGGTATATATGAGTCATAAGCGATTTTTCCCAATTAAGTTACATATTGAATATTCAATATTTAATTTATTCCAGTATTTTATAGTTTTACTTCATAGATTTATCGTAATTATTTCCCGTAACTAGCTGGTTCTGGCAACTATTGGCTATAAATAAGTTTATTATTTTGTTACAGTCGAGTGTTTAGTGAACCAGAACCAAGAGAGCTATACATATGCTACCACGAATCTGTGCCCCAGGATCTGACAGAAGTCGCGCATTTGTTATCTTATTTAGAGTAACGTAACATTTACTGTATGCTCAAAAGGATTAAAATAATTTTTACATCGAAATGTGATATCTCCCGTCCAATAACGTTAAGTTACAATTTTGAGAAATACTATGCAACAATAATTTGTATCCATTTTACATTGTTCTAATAATAAATATTTCTTGTATCTGGTGTTTTATTTACGAAAGTAATGAACATGTTTCTTTTTCGTGAAGAATTGTGCAATATTATAAGTTTATAAAGTCCACATACCATTTTTTAAACCTAACACTTTTTTAGCGAAGAATTTCATGTTTCTTTTGCCTATACGAAGGATGCCAAAAAATCCTAAGACGGTCGTCAAAAGTGTTGGTACAATACGGTAGGCATCTGCAATTTTTAGCATTACGGGTGGCCAGATCCCCTTTTATTCAGCCAGTAAAGTCATATTTGTCCACATAAGTGCGATATGCCCACATGAGGCACGGTCTCACGGGATTTGCTAAAGTTTTGTGACCATATCCACAGCTAATTCGTAATGAAAGCTCCAAAGGCAGATAATTTGAAGTGAAAATTGTTTTCCGAACGAAAATAACCAGCACGCAAGGTTTTCAATTATTCAAGGTCAAAAATATGTTCGTTTCATTATTTTTTAATCTGTAAAAATGATCCAGAGAGTAAACGGAAATGACATTTCTCTTCCTAGTATGTTTATCTTTATCTAGATTAGTATTATTTTACCCAAAATAATTTCTGTTAATAGTTAAATTATTGTATTTGATTACTGTCATGTAACTTCCTTTCTTTTACATTTTTAGGACTAGGTAAGTTCAATAATATAAATAAAACAGGATCAATTTGAAAGGAACCACAGACAATAATGCATCCGTACCTCTTAATTTCCGCGTGTGTTATCGCATAATTGCCTTTGATTTGATTTGATTATCGCTCTCAAAAGTTCTTAGAGTTCGTGGACATAGGCTCCTTGCGTTTCTTTGTCATGGAAAATTACTGACAATACTTTTTTGTCGTTTTCATGGGTTTTACTTGTTTGATTTTATCAAGTAAATAGTAAAGTGTGTTTAAAATATGATAACAAAAATGCAACCTCAAGCTAATGTGGCAGTGCCACAATCTGTCACAACGCAACCTCAACAAATAGTCGGTGTGCCTGCAAATGCTGTGATCTTAAAAATGTCGGACATACAACAAATATCTACAGTGGGTGCGTATTTCTGCCTCCTTGGGCTTATTATTTTAGACTAGCTGTGATTATTTTGCAAAGTTTGGAATTTCATCCATTTGTAAAAATATTTGTTGACTAAGGTTAATTAAAACTAAGGTTTATATGTTTTTTATATCAGGACTACTAGAATTAGCACACCGAGAATACCAGGCAGGAGATTATGATAGTGCAGAGTTGCATTGCATGCAGTTATGGCGTCAAGATGGCACCAACACTGGAGTCTTGTTATTGCTGTCATCAATTCATTTTCAATGTCGTCGATTGGATAAATCCGCACACTTTTCAACCCTCGCCATTAAGCAAAATCCTTTGTTGGCTGAGGCATACAGGTGATTTTATTTATTTCTTGCAGTTTTTATTTAATCTCGTATAAAAGTCTATTTAATTAAAAATTACTGGCATACTGTTATGTTATCAAATAAAGATGTCTCATGATGCAAATTTAACACATGTACATTAGACTTTCAACTCTTAAGTTCATGTGTTAACCAAAGTTCACAAAATGTGTGTGAAAATTTCCATGAAAATCAAAACAGTTATTGAAAACATTATGTGATTTGGTTGGTATTGGAGGTGTTGTTATTTAACAGTCAAACTGTAAAACATCTATGTAAACTTTTGATTCTTCAATTTAATGAATATTATCATAATTCTTGATTAAATACAACTTTAGTCTTACTTCTTGTCATTATAGTATCATACAGTGATAGCAATTTGCTAAGCAAGTTAAGTTTTATATGAAAAATAATTTATACAAACTTCAACAGATTCTTTGGACTTTACTAAATATGTCATTGTATGTCTTATCTGGAATTTGATATAATTATATTGCAATAGAATGAATATTGTTTGCTATCACAGAGCAAGGGTTTTCAAGCACTATAAGTATAATGAAGAAAATGCATAATTAGAATTTCTTAATGTTAAAACGTGTTGTAAATTAATACAAGTGTAGATTGTATTTCATTGTATAGTATGGCTAGGAATATAAAACACCTTGCAGTTTTGTGAACTATAAATGGTACTAATTCCTTTAAATACTTATAAACGATTTACGAAGGAGGTAGTTGAGACAGTCTCATGATGGGTTTTCTATTTTCTAGGTCAGCTACAATATTTTATTTATGACAGTTATAGAATATGTCACCTATTATTATTATTTTTTTATAGTAACTTGGGCAATGTATACAAAGAGCGTGGTCAGTTACAAGAGGCATTGGAAAACTATAGACATGCGGTGAGATTGAAGCCCGACTTTATTGATGGATACATTAACTTGGCTGCGGCCCTCGTGGCAGCGGGGGATATGGAGCAAGCTGTCCAAGCTTATGTTACAGCTCTGCAATATAATCCTGTAAGTAATAATTTT
>JAODUI010000003.1:5554088-5566328 GCA_027563995.1 Papilio gigon
GACACCGATTTACACGTGAGTTAAGCCGTTTTATAAGTAGTATAGTGAAATGTCTCACGAAAGTTTTAATAGTTTAGATGTGATTCTTCCTCTCTACAAAAGATTGCAGATCAATATTAGCTTTTTTTATTATTGATTGGGATCATCCAGAATTCTCTCTCTAATATAAACCTGACGTAGAATGTTTCTTCAGGTAAAAAATAAAATCCTGTCTATATTATAACTTACATTATTTTTTTTACTAGTATATGTACTATTGACACAATCATACAGTTCATATTACTATGATTATTTATATTCCCCGTGTTTTAAAATGTAAACTTTGTAATAAATTTTCCTATAATGTTGTCCCAGGAACTTTACTGCGTGAGAAGCGACTTGGGCAACTTGCTCAAGGCTCTCGGCCGACTCGACGAGGCAAAGGTAAATGAGATCTCGTTTTCCGTCGTATGGTTGGCTGAAGCTAACAGGACTGTAGGACTCGTTCCCTTTGTGTAACAAGAAATTAGTGTACTCTCTGTTACGTCAGCGTACACAGTCACCGCGTAGTTACCCACGGTAAGGCATTGCGTACATCTATAATGGTTTCAATATTGTTTCAATAGTTTTCCTTTAGAGTAATTCCACCGTCAGTTGAACCCATTATAAGGAGTGTGCGAACGAATCCGTGAACGACGCATGACAATTCGCACATTGAATTTGTTTGTTCACCGATTTGTTCCATATTTGTTCTGATACAAACACAAAATCTAAGCGTTAATTTGTACTTTTACTGAATTTTTGATGGCGTCTTGCGTAATTATTATCAAAGTAATCTTCCAAACTACGTGAATTTGAAATTTTTACCATTGATTCTAATTTATGAATATGGTGTAGTTTTTATTGTACATTTATGTATGTTAAACGTCGTGTGGAAGATTGAGGTCTTAACAGAGAGTATGCTGATGTAGTATTTTGTATGTTGTAATTGTCGATTTTATTTATGTCCTGTTTCCTTCAAAATAGACTTAGTTATTCTAATCCTTGTGCTTGTAGTTGCGATATGTTTGATTGCAACGGAGGATCAGAGCAGTCAGTGGTATATTATGTACAGTTGTTAGCGACGTGCAGTAGTGCACGGCACGACGCGGGTCGCTCGCCCGTCGCCCGCGTCTGTCACCGCGCCGTCGTGACGGTACGAGCCTGGCAATGATCCTCATATCTATGAACATTTGATTATGAACAATGTATCGGGTTCGAATCAGTTTGACTCAAAATCAACTAATTGTGTTATATTTTCACAAGGTGTTGTCTGGTAAGACAGTAGGTGTGAGCGGTGCGGTATGTAGCTGGTAACGGTTGGTACCACATGTCTCCCGCAGCGATGACTCCCGACCGTGCCACGAAGGTAAAGTGTTCAAGGTTTGCAAGAAATTGTTTTGGACCGGATGTCGGATACATCTCGTGCACATTGTTCTCATTGTCGTTACCATCCTCTCATCGGTTGGGAAGTGGAAGCTCAGTCGGTTAAATATCTATTCTACTTATATATATTTCTGTATCGTAATGTGTCGGTCTGTTTGTTTGTATTATAACAGTGACTCGTTTGCATTTCCTACTGATGTTGCCGCTGTCGGCGTAGCGTACAGTCAGTAGGGCGCACTTGGCGTAAATAATAAGCAAATGTTGACTGGTGCTCGGTTGCCTCGGTTTTGAATTCGGCCACCGGGCGCCGTCCGCATAGCCTTGGTGTAAATTATTTTCTGGCGTAAAACACATCTCAAAACTTCATTAATGTTAAAAATTTTGTTCGATATCCCATAATAATATCTGGTTTTGTCCGTGTGCGTAGGCTTGTTACTTGAAGGCCATCGAAACGAGGCCCGACTTTGCGGTGGCCTGGAGTAATTTGGGTTGCGTTTTTAACGCCCAAAGTGAAATCTGGTTGGCAATTCACCATTTCGAAAAGGCAGTGGCTCTGGACCCGAATTTCTTGGACGCCTATATCAATTTGGGCAATGTACTCAAAGAAGCTAGAATATTTGATAGGTAACAAAAATGATATAATGTTAAATATGACATATTTAAAACACAAATACCGTTTTATTAACATTTGTTTCTTTGTTTGTCCAGGGCCGTAGCTGCGTATCTACGAGCTCTGAACCTATCGCCAAACAACGCCGTCGTCCACGGAAACTTGGCGTGCGTGTATTATGAACAGGGCTTGATCGACTTGGCGGTCGACACGTACAGAAGAGCCATAGAGCTGCAACCCAATTTCCCGGACGCATATTGTAACCTCGCCAATGCTTTGAAAGAAAAAGGCCAAGTCGCCGACGCCGAGGACTGCTATAATACAGCGCTGCGCCTGTGTCCCACCCATGCAGACTCGCTCAATAACTTGGCCAACATCAAACGTGAACAGGGCTACATTGAAGAAGCTACTCGATTGTACTTGAAGGCTCTGGAAGTGTTCCCGGAGTTCGCCGCCGCTCACAGCAACCTCGCCTCGGTGCTGCAACAACAGGGCAAACTCAATGAAGCGCTCATGCATTACAAGGAAGCGATTAG
Source organism: Papilio gigon (assembly GCA_027563995.1). Taxonomy (NCBI): domain Eukaryota; kingdom Metazoa; phylum Arthropoda; class Insecta; order Lepidoptera; family Papilionidae; genus Papilio; species Papilio gigon. Next base: position 5,556,639 of record JAODUI010000003.1, read on the forward strand.
GATTCAGCCGACCTTCGCCGATGCCTACAGTAACATGGGCAACACGCTTAAAGAAATGCAAGATGTGGCCGGAGCTCTGCAATGTTACACCCGAGCTATACAAATCAACCCAGCTTTCGCCGACGCCCATAGTAATCTCGCCAGCATTCACAAAGACTCTGGCAACATTCCTGAAGCCATACAATCTTATAGAACAGCATTGAAATTGAAACCTGATTTCCCCGATGCGTACTGCAACTTGGCACATTGTCTGCAAATCGTGTGTGACTGGACCGACTACGAGGCGCGGATGAAGAAGCTCGTCAGCATCGTCGCGGAGCAGATCGATAAGAACAGATTGCCGTCCGTGCACCCGCACCACTCCATGCTCTATCCCTTGACGCACGAGTTCAGGAAGGCGATCGCCGCGCGCCACGCCAACCTGTGCCTCGAGAAAGTGCAAATTCTTCATAAGGCGCCGTACAAGTTCGGTCGTGAGCTGCAGGGCCGCTTGCGCATCGGATACGTGAGCAGCGACTTTGGCAACCACCCGACGTCGCATCTGATGCAGTCGGTGCCCGGCCTGCACGACCGCATCAAAGTCGAGATCTTCTGCTACGCCCTCAGCCCCGACGACGGCACCACCTTCCGGTCGAAGGTCGCCCGCGAATCCGAGCACTTCGTCGACTTGTCTCAAGTCCCTTGCAACGGTAAGGCCGCCGACAAAATATACGCTGACGGAATTCATATTTTGGTGAACATGAATGGATACACTAAAGGGGCACGGAATGAAATATTCGCGTTACGGCCCTCGCCGATACAGGTCATGTGGCTCGGATACCCCGGTACCAGCGGCGCCAACTACATGGACTATATCGTAACAGACGGCGTCACCTCTCCTCTAGAATTGGCCAGTCAGTATAGCGAGAAACTAGCCTACATGCCCCACACGTTCTTCGTTGGCGACCACAAGCAAATGTTCCCGCATTTACAGGAAAGACTTATTCTTAGCGACAAGATTAAATCCCACAATAGTCTAGGCACTCTAGCCGATAACGTTGCGGTTATTAATGCGACCGATCTGTCCCCATTGGTCGAGAATACTGACATCAAGGAGATAAAGGAAGTGGTGCGAGCGGCCAGACCGTTGGAGATTTCACTGAAAGTAGCAGAATTACCCACGACCACGCCTATTGAAACTATGATTGCTTCAGGACAAATACAGGTTAGTTGACTTATTGGTGTTGCGTATCCGAACTGTAACATATCTGATTCATTCTGAACTGATTAATGTGCTGTTTTGTATTTCAGACATCGGTAAACGGAGTAATATTACAAAACGGCTTGGCGACGACACAGACGAACAACAAGGCGGCGACGGGAGAGGAGGTGCCCCAATCTATTGTGATCACAACACGACAGCAATACGGCTTGCCTGATGATGCTGTAGTCTACTGCAACTTCAACCAGCTTTACAAAATCGACCCCCTGACCCTACATATGTGGGTGTACATTTTGAAACATGTTCCTAACAGTGTACTCTGGCTGTTGAGGTTCCCAGCGGTGGGTGAACCAAACTTGCAGTCCACTGCACAACAATTAGGTAAGTTGGAAATGCTTAATTAGCAAGATAACAAAAATTTAATTATTTAAACCATTTTCACTCAAAATGAGTGTTGCCTCTGACTCTGCCGTATAAAGTACCCCGTTTCATTAATCCACTTTTATTACAACGTACTTCATGTTTGTCACCAGGTCTCCCTCCCGGCCGGATCATATTCTCCAACGTGGCCGCGAAGGAGGAGCACGTGCGGCGTGGCCAGCTGGCCGACGTGTGCCTGGACACGCCGCTGTGCAACGGACACACCACCAGCATGGATATACTGTGGACCGGCACGCCCGTTGTCACGCTGCCCGGAGAGACGTTGGCCTCCAGGTACCAAAACACCTATTACTATCCCTTGCCACACAATGATTAGCCACCTGTTTCTATCCCTTTCTATATTATACCAAACCATTATTAAAATTCAAACCTGTCCATTGTTTATCTGCTCAGTACTTACCACTGCAATGTAACTTAAAAATGTCTCGTTACAGCACCATCTATAAAACTCTAGCTGACATGATACAATGTTGACAATCAGATGTTGATGATTTGCTTTTATAAATAGGATATTTTTAACAGATTGTAAATTTTACAGGGTTGCAGCTTCACAACTAAATACCTTGGGCTGTCCTGAGCTCATAGCAAGAACAAGGCAGGAGTATCAAGATATAGCTGTAAGATTAGGCACAGATAGAGAATAGTGAGTTAAATTTTACTTCATACTTTATTGAAATTATTGTTCAGTAATTTGTAATAGTACCCTCTGTCTTTAATATTGTCTTTATAATTCATTGATTCCTTTTCTTACAGTTTGAAAGCAATCCGCGCAAAAGTGTGGACAGCGAGAACAGAGAGTCCGCTGTTTGACTGCAAAGCGTACGCGACCGGCCTCGAGATGCTCTACGCTCGGATGTGGACCAAGTACGCGCGCGGCGAGCGACCCGACCACATACAGGCGGTCGACAAATAGACCAGGCGCAGTCGCGCTGACAGTCCCGTCTGCAGGAAGCGCTGCCGGTGTTGACATACAGACAGTGTTGTGTAGAGAAAACAGAATACGAACCTCCACACAGATTTCCAGCAAGTTGTGTATCATTCAGTGAGGTGGATCGTAAATGAAAAGCATAAAATTGAAATTTCTTGCAGTATGGGCTCGCAGTTTCGTGTTATAAGACACGCAAGACTATAATGAATAGTGATAGTGTTTTAATTTCTAGTTACGGTTATGTTTTGTTGGACGGACTCTTGAGGTGAAACAATGAACAGTGTGTGATAAACTGAATTCAGTATTGGATGTGGAGTTTGTTTTGTGTTGCGAAGATAATGAGCTTATAGTTCCTCTAGTCAAATGTGGCGCCGGTTTCGAGGTCAATTCCTCAAGTTGTATCGCAGGTAAGCCTATTCTACTTACAAACAGCGGAATGGTGTAAAAGTAACCAGTGGCCTTTTATTATGGAAGTTTGCAATAATTAGATTACTACTTAGATGTTTTCAATTGATCTGTTCATTACAGTCTTATTATTAGGCTTTTGTCCATTTGACAAAATTGTTACTTTAGTATAATAGACAATATGGCTATGTCATCATATTTTCATATGATCTGTTTAAATGAACATGTTTATAAATTTGAACATCTATTGAGAAAGTATACGGATAACAATAGTTCATTGTTACACTAGCTGTCAATATTAGTTGGTATAGATTAAATATTATTCTTCACATAAATGTTACTGGCACATTTTAGTTTCTTATCCGAATACACCTTTATTCTTAGCTAGGCGTTGTAAATATTGGGAGCAGTAAATGAAACATACCAAAAATATTTATTACTCTTAATTTTTTTGATAAAACAAGACTGAACCTTGCACAATAGAACGGTGGAACACAACTGGGGATGGCGATAGTGTTTGAGGGATTTCATATTTTTGGTATGGTTAACGTTATTTGTAAAACATTAATTTTAAAGCTAAAATTTACATAACTTTAATTTAGTTAAACAATATGACTAGTTGCAATCTTCTTGCAATTAATCAAAATGACTAGATTAATAAAGTTGTTTATTTAAGATGTAATGTTTTAGCTTATGATATTAATGACATTCTATTCAAAAATTGACTTTATTTATAATATTATTGTAAAAAAAAATTACATGATTTCATCATTTTTGAAATGCTTTTGTTGGCATATTTTGTATTGTATTAGTTTGAACAAAATTTATATTTGCAAAATAGTATTCTTATTTGAATTCAAAGTTGTAATTTAAAAAATACATTTAACTTATTAGAAATCTGTTCTAAAATGTCTTAATCTATTATTGTTTAAGCTACGACTTTGCAATAAGTAAAATTTTTTAACAGTTGTAAATGGTTTTGAAATTTTAATTAATGTAATTTGTTTATATTCAGACCATTATATCAATATGTAAAGACTATAAACTGTATATTGAGCAATGAATTAGAAATAATTGTATGAAAGTAAATTAAACTATTAAACCTTTCGTGAAACATTTCACTAAGCTACTAATAAAAACGGCTTAACTCACGTGTATATCGATGTAGGTACCAACTAGTTTCGAACCCGGACAGTGCCAGGCGCTCCGCGACCGTGAGTACAGCCCTATAGTTCACTCACCCTGATGAAGGACCAACGACGAGTCCCAAACTAGTCGCTACCTACACCGATCTACACGTGAGTTAAGCCGTTTTTATTAGTAGTTTAGTGAAAGCAAAAATATAACAAAGATAAATATAACAAAACAATTCAACTGTTATGTAACCAGTTACTGGTAAATACTTTGTGATTTCCTCTAAAAAGATTTTGGTTTTAATTTTGCTATGTAAAAGATTGTTAACTCATATTTATGACACCTATTGTCTTCAGACTATTTAATTGGTACGTTTTAAGCATCCTCCGTATGATTTAAAACTTAAATGTAATAAACAACATCATAAATATAATGGTTTTTTATTTTACAAATATGTTAACAGAATGTTACTTCTGTATACTTACAATATAATAAAAAAAAACAAATAACTATCTGTCAGTACAAAAAAAACTGATTCTTAGTTATAATAGGTCGTACTTAAAATTGTTGACTTATGAAAAAAAATAAATTATTACATACCAAAAGTACAGTAAAACAGGTCATCCTCAACCTGTTCTTTTCCCTACTGAGGGTCGGTACAGTATGTATTATTTCATACATCTCCGTCAGCCGTCATATCTGAACTGACACACTTCATACTCATATCCTTGTAACGCAATCCATCCATACCTTCGGTCTTCCTCTACCTTTATAGCCATCCACATTCAATCTCATCACCTTCTTGTTAAACGGAAACATGTGATGTCATCAAAAAGACGACATTGTTTTACTGTGAACTGAGTTTTCCAGGAAACTTGCACTAGTCGCAGACTGTACCACGATCATCTATATTATTGTAAAACCCGTGTGGATTTAACTATGGATTAATATAAACCGTACGAAATTAATTAGTAAGCCGATCTGCGTTTCAGAGTGCACTGTGCCGAATAATTATGATCGAACCGTGAAGTTTGACCGCAGACGCGCCGGCTCGGATGCTTTACGCGAAACATTTACGGGAAAAATAATAGTTACAATATTTTATAATTTCACATTTTGGAACCGCAAAATGCAGGCCAGTTACGTTATTTATCAAATGTAAATAACGGCTATTTTAAAAATAGTCGTTTTTTGGAGCTACTATTCATAAGAACACGTCAAAAAGTAATGAAAAGTGTAATTAAGGAATCATCTTTTATTAGATCTTTGAGTCTATGATATAGAGAAATCGATGAGATTGCCAAAAACTGTAAGATGTAATTATAAAGTAAGTACTTTACAAGCGGAAGGAACTATGTCAAAGTTGTTTGGTTCAATAAGATAGCAACGTGTAACGTGGCAGGTTAGGCTGCAAGCCGATAGCTCATTATGCGAAGTAACGCCGCGAATTGCGCCGTTGTTCTAACCTAACTTTAATTAGTTGTGCAAACGGCCTTGCGATATTTACTTTGATTTTTATGTCCCGTACAATTGCAGTTACATTATCGTTAGTAAAATTTAGACTTCGTACTTACGTATATTTATAGTTTAATTGTAGGTATATAGACATTTTGGTGTATTCGCACAAGTGGGTAGGTACTTTTAAAAGTTAAAGGTAATAGAGTTAAATGTGGTAACAAATATTTTTAGAATGCAGATGTAAACTGTTGATTTTTTATATGACTAAAAGGCTATGGTCCTTGCAAACAAATAAGGACACTACGCGACGATAGATGTCAGCAGTTGTTGCAACTATAAAAGTCGAACAAAAAGTAGCGTATTACAGAAATATTGAGTTAATAATTTTCATAATAAATTTTAATCGCAGCTTCAACTTTTAGCTCGACAGATTAATTTCGGGTTAACTCTCATTACAGCTATAAGTAGAGTTTTCAAAAATATGCCTTTATGACGTCCAGTAGCTCGTTCGTTGGCCGGAAGCTGTAGCAAGTATGCGGTAGTTTGTAAAAGTTTATCATAAGCTTTTGCGGACTATGCGGTTGTAAAGGCAGAGTTTTACATAGGTTATGTGCGCCGGCGTTTGAACACAATATAACTTGTAATAGAAATGACGATTTAACAATATTAGGTTAATACACAGTAGCCAATTCCTCCATTTTTACTTAGTTTGCTACACCCAGAATACAGGTGCTGGTAAACGATTGTTTGTTTTTAATTGTGTTTTTTTTTAATTATGAATAATTATCATTATCATCAGCCCTAGTCTGCAAGCTGTTGGACATAGGCCTTTCCGAATGCCATCCGCAGTATGCGGTCCTCCGCTTGCGCATCCAACGCCTTCTTGCCGTCCGCACCAAGTCGTCGGTCCACCTGGAGGGACGCCCCACACTCCTGGTCATATAATGTATATTGTTGGTAAATTAACAGGAGATTGCTATGATATTTGCTTATAAAGTGCTTGTTACAAAGTAGTTCTAAATTAAAAACGCGAGCAGCTGCTCTAACCGATATTGTTGTTGTTTGTGTAGCATTTTATTGGATTACAAGCAGTTTGTATGTAGGTGAATACAAACGATTATCTTTTTATTCATTTCATTGTAAACAACAAAGCGAGGGGCTGTGTATGTTTTATAAATTGCCAGTAACTTCACGAGGTTTGTTTTTATAGTAAATTGAATAAATGGTTCTAATATATGAATGCAAATTGTTATTTATATTAAACATCACTACGATTTAAACCTTACAGTTTGTTGTTACGTGTTCAAACACTTTTATCAATAAAAGATAGTACAATTCAGTTTACCTTACAATCTGCAAGTTCCCTCACCGAGACTGTGGTTCCTTTCGTGCTGGGGACGTCCATCAGCAGTGTTGACCTCTTTAAGTTAAGGGTACCAATGCTGGTTTACCCTATTCATATAAAAATACCTCGATTTCTTTTTGGTGAAATATTCCGTAAGACAAGATAAGAATCTGACATAGTTTAAAGTTATTGAAAAATATTTTTGTAATTGTTATTTATCGTACTATTTTGAATTTTAATTAATTTCTCTACAAGTCTTCTGTTATTTTATCTGTGGTTACTTTTTAGGTAGACATTAAAGCACTCGCAGTGGACGGATAAGCCGGTAATGCCGGATGTTGATTTAGGATAGTACTGGCGGGACCACCGACCATTGCCGACACAGCGTATACAGGTGTATGCATATATTTAGTAAGGATGTGGTAGTGATTGGTGAAAAAATATTTAGAATTAAGAAGTTTAAAACTGCCAGTTAATAATTCGTTCAATTAAATCTGATTAATTTTCACGTAAACACGCTCATTGGCCATTGGGTTAAGTGTTGTTCATTTGTCTATAGTCGACCGCCCATTGACCAAAAACACATTGTAATAAATGTTGGCGTCACCCCCAATGACGGAGACATGGGAGACATGTTTCGCAACAATGAAAACACACTCGGAACAAAGATTTGCGTGCTTTCTATGATGTAGGTGGTGTTAGTTCTATTGACAGTTTTTACAGCTTCATAGAGCTCCCGACCTCAGGCCACCGAGAGGTAAGTAATTTATTTGAGTATTTCCAAAATCAATTAACAATATATCGCCATACGTTTTATACTCTTAATAACGCCATCTAGGGAGCTTTGATATAATCCTCAATATGACATTTTCTTGAATACGAATCGAACAAAACTCTTACATATATAACGTTACTACAATATGTTGTGATTTTTTATTACGCAAATTAGAAAAAAAAACAATTGAATTAACACTTTTCTTTTAACAAAAGACTTGATCAAAATAATATGTACGAATGACGGTTTAAAATTCTCCATTAGACGTCAAACTTGTATTAAACACTTCATCTATAGAATCTATAGAATTAATTTACGTTAGTCTATTTCATACTCTCCTTGTGTGGTCTAAGATGTGGGCATAAAGTATTCAACAGATAAGAAGGGCTTGTGGCATTACGGCAATAGTATAACGTTAGTTCTTCATTATTATATTGCTTATATAATTGTTTCACAGACTAACATAGAATGTCCAGCTGCTTATTCCTAACTCGAAGCTTTCAACATAAAGAGGGGACTTTTTACGTCACTCACGAGTTAGAAGAAACCTGTTTTGACAAAGGTAATATTTCAAATGTATATAACGCCGTCATATAAGGGTCGGGAAACTTGTATTTTATAACAATACATTTATTTATCTGATTGAAGTTATAGTAAAAGTTACAATGTTGTTATTTTATTGTAATTATGTAAATAAATAGCTTGATAAGATTCCAACATGAAATACTTAATTCTAAATCCACTACACTTATCTTTATATATCTTAGCCGCACTAGGTCCGCTGCGCAGTGCCCTCTTCAGCAACACCTAGCACTGTTTTAAGCTGGGTCTAGTGTGGCGTCAGAAACCAAGATATTTGACAACCGTAATTATATCTTACAAAAGTAGTATGAAATTTTCTATCTTCTTAGGGTTAAAGATGTCGTGTGATAATTTTTCAATACAATCGCAGTTAGATCGCTCACTGCATGAAATAAATGCAAGTAACCGGGTTATAAAACTTATCACAGTTCGCAGCCTATTGTTTGAAACAATGAAATGAACACTTTCACAGTTGCAATAATTGTTTAACAGTAATGTAATATTGTGTATGTATTTGACTGCATTCAGTGTATCTGGTGTGTACCTATTAATGTTGCTATTTTTTTTATCACGCTGTTACATTTTAGCACGTAACCTGAATTTAAATCGACAGGTTGTGTTCAGTATGTGGTAAATTCGACAGTATACTGGTAAAAAAAGAGTTAGTCAAACATTATGTTATTTTTGTTATTTTGAAATTGTAAATTTTTGAGTTGACATTTCCGCTGTTGAAAGTGCTCGTCGACAGTAAGTACACTAATAACGCTGGGATCGCTTACGATCCTGATGCAAGCAACATTTAATAACATTAACGGACGCGGAGTCACGTAACGGTTTCCGTTTTCTACAAAAGTCTAAAACTACGAGGGTTACATAGTTAGTATGCGGCAATAGGAACGCGATGGTGTAGCCCGAGCCCTGCGAGCGCGCTCATGGCGTCTCGCGCCCGCCGCTCGCCGACCGCGCGGCAGTCGCCGGCCGGTCGTCGCAGGGGGAGCCCGTGTCCCGGACGAACCCATCGCGCCTCGGTCTATTTACTACGCTCATAAACGAAATCGTACCGTGGATAGTATACCCCTCTCCGGTCGTTAATATGACCGTTTGCGAATCGCGAACTATATTGACCTACTACGAAATTAGTTGACGAGTGAAAATGTTATGGTCACAGTGCGGATTAAAATGATAATTAACGTGTTGTTGTTTTGTTTGGTGATGGGCGGTGTGGTGCCGGAGCAGGCCGCAGACGGCTGTGTGGTGTCGGCCGGCGGCGCGGTGGAGTGCAACGTACGCGCGCTCTCCGACAGAGACGTCGCCGGTTCGATGCACTCGGAGGGCGCGCGCCGCTCTAGCGATTGTATGACATTACAAATGAAATATGCAACTGCCAACGTAAGCGCATTTATTATTTTCGGCACTGACTG
>JAODUI010000003.1:5590671-5612671 GCA_027563995.1 Papilio gigon
GTGGACCGACGACTTAGTGCGGACGGCAGGAAGTCGTTGGATGCGGAAGGCGGAGGACCGCATACGGTGGAAGGCATTAGGAAAGGCCTATGTCCAACAGTGGGCAGACAAGGGCTGTTGATGATGATATGGTTTACACTGCTATTATAAATACACATGCACGTGACATATATTGCTTTATAAGAATATCAGTTGGGTGTTTAAAAAGTCTTTATCTTCGGTTGACTTTAACATAAACTTGACCTTTTTATTACAATATTGTTATATGAATATGAAGTGACATGAACACATCCGTATTGTAAAATTAAAAGATCAAATACACGCCTTTGCATTAAGGTAACCGGTTGTAATCTTTATTCAGAATGTTGATAAATGTATGGATTATCTTGTTAGTAAAGATTAATGTTCTACCTTTTGCCTATAATTTATAAGCATTTGTTTGTGTTGGTACGTATCTAATAAATTTTCCAATTCGTTCTTTTAATTGAAATGCAATATTAATAAATCAGTTATTGCCATTGATACGAAGGTTTTCGCGTATTACCAGTGAAGGACGAACTTCGAACTATTTTAAGAATAACTATTGAATCTAAGACTTGTGAATTACAATGTATGAACTCACTTGATAAATCTTGAAGTAATTGCGAGATCTGTAGTGCATTTTAGCGGTAGTACGTTCGGATTTTGACTATTTATATTTACCATTATATTATACCATTTGACTATTGTCGTGAACCATATCCAAACACAAGTTTTTTTAAGCTTACCTGTACTGGTTACAAAAAAGTTAGTGATTAACAAAAATCAACTAATATTTTGAGAAAGAAAAGATTTATTTAGTTCTAAAAGTTTTTACAAAAATAAAATAAATATTCACTTTACATATTAATGTGTAAATAATTTACATTTTCATTTAATGTAATAAATAATTGTAATTTGCATTTGCATTTAATAAATGTTTAATTTACAAATGAAAACTAGAATGTAAAAAAATCCATTACATCTTAGATAATGCTGTCGCGTTCATTAAAATTAATATTAATCATGATGTCAAATCGTTTGATTAAAATACACTTAGCAATGTGCATCAACAAGCACGTTCACAGAGCTATCGACTCGGCGATTACAATCAAAGTCTCTAAACCAGTGATCGTCAAAGCGCGGCCCGCGGTAAAAATTTTTACGTCCCACGAACCCTTCGAATTTAGTTTTAATAGAGTTAGAAGTGTGTCGGTGAGATTGACTCTCATCCGAGATAAATATTTGCATCCACTAATATTCTTTTGGAACGTGTTACAACAGCTCCTGAAAAGACTAAGTACATTGGTTGTGTCAACTTCTTAGTGCACGAATGTGTTGCGCAGTAACACCTCGTATATTGGCCTCGTATTTGGCCCTTGGATAGAAAAGTGTGACGACCACTGGAATAAACAGATGCACCTGTATATTAGAATACTCATTACTTTATAATGACAATGATTAGCATATATATTTATTTAATGTGATATATCGACGCTGGGAAGCAATCACAATAACCTACAACCATCATCATCATCATCAGCTCACTATACGTCTCCACCGAAGGGCTCGGAGTTTAGTTTTTTAATCATTACTTGCGTATTTATGGACTTAGAGTTGCAGTTATTGACCACTATATCATCAACACATCATCATCCACCTACCCCTCTCCCTTTAAAGGGTCGGCAGAGTACTACTCTTCCAAAAATCTCTGTCAGCAATTATATCTGAACACACTCACTTTTTACGCATATTCTCCTTCACACAAACCATCCACACCTTCGGTTTTCTTCTACCTTTATAGCCGTCCACATGTCAAGAAGACACTACTACTAATTTTAGTATCATTTTATTTTGACATTTGTGATACTTTACTGCTTTTAGTATGTCAACGTTCAGGTCAAGGCCTACCTATATGTTTTTAAATTAACCAAATTATTTTTTAATCTTTGACGTTTTCTTGTTACGATAAAAGTTCTATGAATATTTGAAACCATTATTAAATTTTGTCTTGATAAAAAATTTCACGGTAATACGATACTCAGTATGTATTAAGTTTCGAAGTATCATATTCATTTCAGTGACGGGCGTTGTAATTTTGTAAGCAGACAAGACGCGGCGAGTTGTTCAATTTAATAATAAGGGACCTGGAAAATTTTACCCGAGGCAATTGTAGTGTAGGGTAGGGTGACGATTTGAAAAAAAAGTTTTCTTTTCGCATAAATAAAAAATTAAATAGATTATGTAGAATGAATTCAAAAGTACAAATAATTGAATTTGGTATGACAAAAAAAAACAAAACGTGTTGTAAAGGCTTTTGTTTTGTGTCAATCACATATAAAGTCGTATCGTAGACATCGTAATCTAAATACTTCTACTGACGTAGATTAAAAATAAATTATTCCCAAATTTAATGTATTTATCATACAAAAACATACTATCGTTGCTCTAATACCGTTTGAAAATTCTTATGCCGGTGTTTTGATAGAAGAAATCAACAATAATATCATTCTGTAGTAGAAAATAGTTGACCTTAAACAATACCGTAAATATCCAGCTAGTATCGTCGAGGCAACCCTGGACGGAATGCAATCGTTAGCCGCGAGCGCCACAGTTTCCCTGCAGTCGGCACTCGAACGAGCCAGAAGAGCGCACCAATTATACAAAGCAAACTTCTATTTATTATTCAGCATCGGCGCATTGCGATTGGCTCATTCGCAGCGTTTTGATCACTCGATTGCTCACAATTACTTGTTATTTTGTAAAGTGCTCGATTATTGATCTAATAAAGTTAATAGCCCCTTTTTCTATTAGCCCGACAAATGTTAAAGGCCATTGCGTTCGTTTTTATTGAAGCCATGCAAGTCAATTGGTTTCTGTTCTAAATTGAATTGAGGAACCCTATCATGTACACTGTGATCTTGTTTCAATTGAGTGTCCATTAGCGAAACATTTGTACAAGAATATGTTATCTAAGTTATTGACAATATATAACATTGTTCTATATGAATACCGAATATTGCCTGCGACTGAATTCGAATGGATGTAAAAAAAAAAACTTAATCTGTGATATTCCTGACGGCATGTCAAGTGTCACGCTGATCCGTTTTGCGATTTTGGAGTTACACGCATCCATGTCGTGTTCAAAAATGTAGAAGTCGTGATATTTTCCTTGAAGTAATTGAAAATGAAATGAAAATTTAAAAAATGTTTATTGTTCACTAAAAAAAAAAATCATTGGTGCCGTGACTCCTTAAATCGGGCTCCTGTGAATAAGGAGTCAAGGACTTTCCTTAAACTATTACACTCAATAAAATATAAAGTGATTACAATAATAATTTTGAAAATTGATTAAATTGATACTTTAGTGAATTATGAATGAATATTGTACGAGACGTTTTAATGTATGGTTTGTATGTTTTCTTAAATTTTAAACTACATTTCAATGTATATGTAAACAAAAGAACGCGACAATGGGCAACGTAATGAATTGCTTCGTACAAAGGATAAATAATTGAGATTCAAGATTGTTTTCATTCCCTTAATCCAATTGTAAACACTGACCCCTATAAATAACAAGTTGTAATACTTCGGACGTATTAAATTACAGTTAAAATGAAGCAACCAACTGAATTGAATAATCTAATATCAGTAATAAATTTAATAAACAAAATTCAAATTGTAATTGTTGTAATTTATTAGATTTTCACTTATCACTCGCTAAAAATTCTATTGTAACTACTTAGGCTATCAAATCCTGTCCTATCTTTTCTTCCCTGAGTTCTATTATCGAAAGGCTACAAACAAAAACATTACGTAATCTAAAACAAATGTTTCGACATTTAAAACTCACTTATGTTCATTATTCTAACCTAATATACACACACACACACACACATGTTAAGGCTTGCGTATTTCCTATAGTCCTGCAGGAAGTATTTGGTTCTCTTTCCGACAATATATCTGTAGTTCTTCTAGTGTTCATCAACACTGCGTTCTTTCTGCGGTATTTATCTCCAAAACAAAATTAATAAGATGCTTGTGCAATTGACGATGTAACTGTTCTTGATAGTTTAAAACTAATCGATTCCAAATTTAAATTCATGTATAAGAACATAGCTGGAATATTAGATATGGCAAGAATTATCCAAGGTAGCTATCATGCATTGGTTCCACTTTATAGCATAATTGTTGTAATACGGTTGATGCATGACAATTTACAGTTATGTCAATTTCTTGCGGAATTGATAATCACCTAGTAGCCTGATCAGCTTTACCTGCTCGATTGAAACTTGTCTTTCTTGTCGCCGCGTATTTTATAAACACCGGCTTAATGTAATGTATTTTTCAACGTGCATTATGCAAGCATTTATAAAGCAACACACTTCGTTTTATTATCGTTTATTTGTTCTATTCTGAAACTGTGCAGATGTTAACCGGCAACTTTTAAATTGTCTAAAATCTAATGAGGTAAGATAATTACTTGGCTTTCATTTTTTTCTAACATTAAAAATATCTGTAATATAAACTGCAAAGTGATAAGTTTGATGTTTGTGGTATTAAAAGATTCAAATTCAAACTAATGGTTAAATGTTACATGTTTGCCCAGGCCTATTTTGTATTCAAATTATGTTCCTTAGGAAGTTTCGAGCCGCAAAAAAATTTGTAGCGTACTATAGCTTAGTAATTGGATGTGTCGATACACTCCGAACATGTTATGAGATTCTGACGAAGCGGAATGTGTTAGAGCGATGCCCTTTGTAGGTTTAAAGATTTCTTTATGACCGATACGTAATACAGAGGAACTTTGCCACAAATATGTTTGATGGAAATATACATCAATCGTTGAATATGTTCAGGTCTTATTTGTAAAGTTCCATCTACTCACTTTACGTCCCCACTGATTAGTTAATAGGTTACCCTGGTATTAGTGTTGATTTGGGATGTCTTAGTAGTACAGTAGTAAAATGATACTGAGCTTAATTCAATGCAATGTATTTTTCTCATACAACTGTTTGAGTTTTAAGAAACATTCAGTGAAGGTAAAAAGTTCAATTTAAAATGGAATTGTTCTCGTGATGTTCTTAAGATTACGTCATAATAAAGCCTTTGACACGTCGTGTAAGCAAGAAAAAGAATTGTAAAAAGTGTTGATAGCTATCGTAGACTTCCACTTTCCGATTTGTCTTGCATTCCTATCGGCTATGAAATGCTCGGTGAGACCGTATCGATTTTTAATTACTTTCTTGTTCAATAACAAAGGTTTTAACATAGCGATGTATTATAAAAAAAAAGGTTTTATCACATTCTAAAATAAATAAAAAAAAAAAACTACATTTCAAATGTGCAATTTCTGAGTATTTTCATAAGATTTTCTTCATTTTACTTCATTTAGTTCATCGGTCTGAATAACATTGAGTATTTAAGTCATTACCATCCTGAAGGTTGTTAATTATTCATGAATACTTTGACGAGCATCGCGGCGCAGTGGTTAACCGACTAACAGGTCCTGGGGTCAGTCTTAATAATGTGATGTCATTTTCAAATTTTAGAATTTCACATTCTCACGGGGGGAAGCTTAGCCTTGAAAACTGCATATAATTGCATTGAGATATAAAGACGTGTAGTTAATTAATCCAAGTTAGGCCAACGTGTTAATATTAAGTTAACTTAGTCTAGACTCGACCTTAATGTTTATCAATATTAGCTTAGAACTTCGATGAGTCAAGTTTAGTAGTTAGAATGAAGGGTATTTCATTTTTTTTCTCGCCTGATTCTATTACGTACGACCGTTACCAATTAGCTATCTCCAATGTTACATGGTATTGCGTCCGCGCGAGGCTGGATCCCGTTCAATTGCAACACAATGGTATCGAGAGCAAAAAGCCGCTCGTCATCGTTTCCCATCGGCTCAATACGTAACGACAGAATGATTGTGCCAAGAGGAATGTATCTGACGCTTTTATATCGAAGCCGACGAAATTACATTAACACGTGTGTAATGATTGAACATTTGATGACTGCAACGTGTTGTTGTGTAACGCCTTTACTTATATGCATATAAAGATACATCAGTCGGCCCACCTAGTGTAAAGTTTTGACGGTCCCTAGCTAAAAATAAATGTTACGTCGAGCAAAGAGTTTCTATGCAGTTTTGAAGCAGACTTATTGGTCGACCCAAAAAACACACGCCAAATGTGTGTGTTTTTTTTTAAATTTCGAATATATATTATAATACATTAATGAAATAGTAATTACCAATGCAGATATTTACTGAAGTTTTTCATTCCTTTCAAATGGAGCGGTGAAAACAAATCTATGTCATTCTTTTGTTTGCCGGATAGATGTCGAATTTTTTAAATCCGTTTAAAATCTTTTTCACTTATTTTGAATTATGTATACGTTTAATTGAATGGTTTAATCAGTAGATTATAGATCTGTAGTTTTCTTACGTATGCTAGAATTTTCATATACTGGCTCAAAATTTTAAATATTATCAAAAGAATAAACCTTTATGTTAAGTTAACTTATATTGCTTTTAAGCTGTAATTTATATTTTGTTTACTACTATAATCCATCGTTTCTGCTATGACGAAATATTGATATTTGAAACTAAATTTTACTATAATTTATATAAATTAAACAAAATAACGAACAACAAGCGTGATCTTGTCACTCTGTCAAAAGTAACTTCAACCACCAGTCACAGACTAATAGCACAGACTCAATAACTTTTAAGAATATAGAATATCCTATGTTATTGTTTCCGGTGATGTGTTAATGTAGGAGTATTGGAGAAAAGATATGGATAGGGTTGCCTTTTGACTTTGATTATAAAACGCAGATGATCTGCAGATGTCACGCGCTTGGGTTCCTGTCTAGTATAGTGATAAACCTCCTTGCTGATGGTCACGTTGTGTTATTATAATTATAGTCCAGTATAGTGAGTACAGTATAGTTTAGCCTCTAATCTATCGCACCAGTACAAACGGTAGATGACAACTAGTGTTGTTAAATTGCTTACAATACAAAGATGTGTTCCGCTTCGTAACATTGTGATCATCTCATAGTGTTTAATATTGACTTTATATGAATTTTGCATAAAAAATATACAAGTAAAAAATCTTATCATTACGTTGTACAATTTGTATGATAATATGTGATTAATATACATTTAAGAAGACGCTGTTATCTCTGTAGATACTCAAAGTTTATTGATGTAGCAATAAAGAGCTTCTTGTGATTCTCTCATCACTTTTTATTTACATTTGATAAAAAAAATAAAATAATTACAAGCTAGTTTTTTCCCACTCTGTTGTTTTAATTTTTTACAATTTTTTTTATAATATTCGAGCTATTTTTTGTTACTTTACTAATAATTCTTTGACTACTTCAACTAACTTCTAAGCTTCTGCTAGGATATAGTTTACGACAATAGTCGAATGGCGGGATTAGTATTCTCGACCACGTGATGAGAAAACCGTACCATGAACTATTATACTATTGGCGTTTTACGCCGTAATTTACGTAATGGTTTTGTTATTAAATTATTGTAAAATTTAAGTAAGTAGTGTGAATTAAACAAGTATTTAATGGACTAAATAAAAAAAGTCAACCTTGTTAAAAGTATTTTATCATATAAAAATTGTATGATGAAAACCTACTAGTCGTATTCATTAAAGTTTCTCCGTTTTCAAAGTTGACAAACTCTCAAAAATAACCTAATTTTCGAGTCGTCGTTTTCATTCCGGTAGTTTACATCGTGGCGACAACGATCAGATATAATTACCATTTAAATGAATACGCTTTCCCTCATGGTTAATTAAAATATTAATTGTTTATTACAGTCATTAATTATGGTGTTCAAATACTGTATTGCGGCCAGTGTTTTAATTTTTAAAATAAATAATGCTGTTCATAATCTGTCACTTGTTTTATCAAGGGATATTGTTTTTGTTGCAATCAGATGGAAATCTTGACATAAGTTAAAACATATGCGCCAGACTAAAGTTGTAACCGTTTGCCAAGTCGATCCTCTCTCTTGTCCGATAGTCTCTAAAATACTTTTAAGTCTAAAAGTGTTTATCTTCTTTTTAGTGGTAAAAAAAGGTTGGTAGAAATTGTCAATTTTCTGACATTTATTGTAGACATTCTAGGTAAGCCTGGTATAGCTGGCCTTAGTCCTTCACGATTATAGCTGAATGCTGGGTTTCGAACTCATTACCACTAGAGAATGGTAGTTCATACCCTTAACTATCGGGCTATTGGCGGTTTTTAATTGCTTATATTAAATCAATCCTTATTGATAGTGTTTTATTGAATGAATATTAGAGAACAGTATTAAACTAAGGCGTTGTTACTAGCGTCAGTTGCTGCTTCTCACGAACCGTCTAATTGTATAATAACCTAATTGACAATCATTATTTGCTATGACGTCATGTTTACGAAAGGCATGTTTGATAAATACAACCCACTTATGGATCAAGACTAGAACTAACCCAAGGGAAGAAGGATGACAGAATGTCTTAATTCTCGAAGGAAAAAATACATGCGCAGGAATTACACGAGATAATTCCCCAATCACCTTTTTATCATCGACCGTTCAGACACACGGCGGGTAATCGATGTGCCACGAGTTCGAACGAAGCGATTCCAAGCATCGTTCCTTGTGCGTACTGCAAAGGATTGGAAGAAGTTGCCGGCGTCAGTTGTTCCTTCCAAGTATAACCTCGGAGCCTTTAAAAGTATTTACTAAGCTAGCGCGTAAGAAGTAGTTGAGATGATACGCTGTCGATTTTAGGAGATAATTTCGTAAAATGTCGAAAATATTTCGTCACGTAACTCAAACTTTGAACGTTTTAATTACTTCCAACTGTAAACTCGCGTTAAGGGTGGTAAAAAATTAAAAACACAGTAATAACACGTTATTACAGCGGACTGTTTATTGATACAAAGGCCGAACTTAACCGAATTTTAATGACCGCTCTGTTATTGTAGACGTTGAAAAATTCTGATAGCGTCCAACTGATGCCGGAATTTGGATGAACGCCAATCTGTCCGATTCAATATTTTATTAAAACCGCAAGTGATAATGACCGGGCGGATGAAGCTTAGGTATTGTTTTTTGATGCAACAATAAATAAAAGGCAATATTAAAATGAATTCGTTTAGTCCACTAAGGAGACCGATATTTCATTGTACCTCTTCAGATTACTATTACTTTTAAATAGATATATCAATTTATTTTCAATTACATTATATGAATATAGATGTTTCGGGGGAACATAATTGCGGAGTTTTTGGTGTTTAAATCGATTTAATTGTCTGTACATTATGATGAAAACAAATGACAGTTTTTCTTAATGTCATTCAAACTTCGAATTTAGAACTCCCATATAGTTGTCCCTTTCTGTAACCATGTCCACATTATTGTTTTAAATTAACTTCAATTCTGATAGTCTGAATTTAGTTTGAAGTATTCCTTTAGGTTCCATTACGGTAGTAGGTTTCATTATATTTCATGAGGTCACGCCTCCTTGACCACAGGCTGCAATAACCCGAAGTGTACAAGATAGGATCAGGGTCCCTTTAATAACTGTGATTGGTCCGTAGGACCCCTACGCTAATGCTAGTTGCACACGTCTGAACAGTGCAGTATTGCTTTGTTTTTTTATGAACATAGACTGAAGTAATGTTTCAATCAGTGATTTCTAAGGGCACCTGGGGTCCAGGAAAGATCCTGGGGCACGTTTACCCTCACGGTTAAAAGAAAACAGTAGAGTTTTGGATGAGGTCAACGGATATATTTGAAAAAGTCAGGTTAAGATAGTAAGTGTGCGTTTAAACAGTAGTAATACACTGCATTACTGTTTTGCTGCCGTGTGAAACTGGCATAACCCTTATTTAATTGCGGTACTTGATGTTAGTTAATTTGTGTTCAAGTACGGGACAGATAAAACACTGGACTCTTGATATCATTATACTAATGAAACGTGTTGCTTAATTCACCATTAGTATAGTTAATTAAAATTGTTTAAAGGGAAAGTGTAAATACCTTTTAAACTATAATGTGGTATTTAATCTAGAAGTAAGTATAGTTTGATTTAGAAGAAAAAAGTTCATATATTAATCACGATAATTTATGATCTTTCATAGATTTTAAATGGATATATTCATTTCTATAGATAGTCGCTTGACTTATAGTCCTATATCCCCGTAGTGTGGCAGAGGGCGTCCACAGAACGCAGCCAGCTCACACTTTAGTGATCCGGTTTTGTGCTACGTTAGTTTCTTGAATCATATAAGGTTCGGTCAAGCAGGTGATGGCCCACGGACACATAGATAGTCACGTTTTTTTTAAATTAATTATAGAGAAGGGGAAGACTAGACAAGATTAGAACAAGTTACAGTTCGGAAAAGTTAAGGTTGAATTATAAATGAGTTCGTCAAGTTACTATAACATTGACATGTAGGAACGTATTAGGCGAAGCTGCGAAGTACAGCGGGCATGTCGGTCGCCTGATTCACTAGTTTAAGTGAATTCTAACCGCTCTTTGTCAGCGTGAATTGTGAGCCGGGTACAGTTCGATCGACCTGAGTTAGTTAAATCTTTGACGTAAGCGGGCTTTGTTTGACCCGACAACTGATGTGTTTGTAAGTTGTTAAGCGTCGCAAACCTAAAGCTTTCAATGGATTGAATCCAATAGTGAATGTGTAGTATTTTTAAAAGCGATTTTTTTATATTTTTTAGTCATACTGTATTCCAACTCAAAAAGTATGTCCAACATCATAGATAGACTTTGTAAAAGTTGTTATGATAAAATTTCTGTAAAGAGAAATAATTTAGATTGAAACTTTCATTGCAGTACTCCTACGTGACATGAAACAGCCAGCACAATTAGTGTATTTAAAAAGGAACCGTGCAGCAATTAGGAATGACAAAACAATTAGTGTTGCCATCAAGAATACTAATTCGGCCACTTAAGCTGAGACGGGGTACGTGTTGTATAAAGTGAAACATCCGAGATAAAGAAGGCGTTAATTGACTCCTTTGTGTCTGCCAGACGAACATTACCGCGAGTTTACACTGCCAAAGCAATGCGTAAACACATTGTCTGCTATATAACTTATTAATATCTAAACTATAACACAAAAGTGAGGCGACAATCAAGTCCTCAGGAAGCCTTTTGTTGAGGTAAATTCCCTCAGTGTTGTCATTCACAATACAAAATGACATATTGAAAATCGACTCATGATTAGACGTCAAACTTGTATTAAACATTCCATCTATAGGTGTTTACCTATAGATACTATAGGGGTATACATGTATGGGTATCCATGATATTGTCATTCATCCTCATTGTGAGGACAAAGGTAACATAACTTCTCGTACATATCTTTCCGCAGTGGAAACTCACCCTAAACATAACCACATATTTCAGCTGCTTCTCTCATATTGTTGCAATTGACAGCTGCCAGAGTTAGTCGTCGAACATAACATTGCCATGTACAAGAATAAATTATGCAGATTATATTAGGAGGGACATTTATGGTCTTGTAGAGTGTCTAATACAGATATGAATGTGTAATGAATTATGCTTATTTATTTACAAATTGAATTAGTGACAAACATTCTTAAAATAATTTTGGTGAAGATGTTTGTGACTGGACATATTCTTCAATTTTATTTTACAAAACAAATTTAAATTAAGAATGGGCAAATATTAAATTTTAAAAATAAATGTTTTCGACATGGATTTAAAAAATAATAAGCATTTGTCTAATATATTTTGAATCAAAAAAAAAGAAAACTATGGACAGTGTGCGTAATTCCGTAATCGAAGCGCCAATAGACGACTAAGGGTGTAGATTCGATCACGTGGTCATCATCATCATCATCATCATCAGCCCCTGTCTGCCCACTGTTGGACCTTTCCCAATGACTTCCGCATTCCGCATTCCGCTTTCCGCATCCATCGACTTCCTGCCTACACTGCTAGATTCTAGTCTATTTATTCGATATAGAAAGGCACAAGCCTAGGGCTCAGTTGGATTGATAATAGCATTAAATAAATCATCTGTTTTTTTCAAATAATAAAAACAAATGTTTTAATACCGTATCGTTACAGTTTCTGTGTCATCTTGTATGTGTGATATATCAACGTTCATCGTGCGTACTAATTATAGATCATACGTCTTCGTTTTTGCAACTCGAAGCTGCGTCGCCTACATATCGCAATTTCCTACATCATTATATAATTACACTTTTGCTTGTATAACTAGATGAGTGGTTGGGACGAGCGTGCATGTGCACCATATTACGACCTATTTCACAGAGTTATGACTTATGAAATCTCTTAAGAAATGTAACTATTCATGGAATGGGTTGTGTAGTTTTTAGAAAATGTTTCGATATATAGCATGAGAAGCATAAAGATTCATTACACTTTAGATAAAAGTGCAACTGGAAAGGTCTACGTGCAGTCTGACGATGAAAGAAATCGTAGTGAATTGTACTTCTATGATGTTATAATTGTGTTAATTGCTTAAAAATATTACGCGCATTCAAAACCTTCTTATCAACAGTGTATAAATAAAATAAAAGTCAAGTAAACTAAAATAATCGCCGCTACAGCTTATACACTCGAGAGCAATGAATCCGGGTCACTGAAAACATCAATAACACTAGAATGAATAAATCTAGATGTATGAGTGCTAGCTTTATAAAATGAACGGTGTTTAATAAACAACATAAAAAACCTTAAATTGTAGTATTACCACTTCTTAGGTGTTGCAAGGTTCAAAAAGAGAGACTTTCAAAGTTGGAAATACAAAGTTACAGTTGTTTTTGTTGTTTTTGAGTTGTTTTTTTTTTCTTATCTGTTTTTAAGTGGGTCTATAAACCATACTATTGTACAAAATGTCTTGTTTCCTAGTTGTGTTTTAAGGCGTGATCAGCAGTTTTTTTCTTTATGTAATTTTTAATAAACAAAATATGTTGACTTATAAATTTTATTCCTTTCCTTTAAGGGGTACTATATTGTTTATTTAACAGTTCGTTTGGTTAAACTAGAATTCTTGGTTTCCAAGATTTTTTGGTTTTTTAGGCCTATAAGTGACCCGTATTCATTGCTCTTGACTATATAAGGAAAGTAGTTGTTGGCGGGCGGTGGTTGTTCATGTTTTAAAAATAGATTTAACATGTTTTTTACATGTTGCCGTGTATATATAGCTATAAACTTCCTGCACAAAATGAAACCAAATAACTCAAGGCTAATCTTTGGTACTTTATTTCTTTTTTTACAACATAGTGACACAAAACGAAAGGTAATTGACGCACGCAGGAGTAACTTGGTTTATTTTTTTTTTACACTGCCGAAGTCCGTGACGACTGAGTGCGGACGGAGGACCGCGTACCGTGGAAAGCATTGGGAAAAATGACGATGTCTCTGTCAACAGATACTAAAAAGCAAAATGTTATTAGATTAAGCGGCCATCTTGCATTTATTTATTGTGTACTGTATTCCACTAATATACTCTTATCATTTGGTACCCTTATTGAAGGTGACCTTCAAATGTAATAGATATAAATAAACAAATGGCTGTCGCCCGATAGGAACAAATCATGCGAACAGTTATAACATTTTGCAACGATGAAGAAAACAGATATATAAGGTATCTGTTTTTCGCCAGGAAGTTGTCGAAAACATTTTGATATCATCGTTGTATATGGAGTGGCGTAACTCGGTGTTCCGAACCATTACGTCCAGATAGATGACATCTCGAGTTTGGCCGCCAGCCAGCGCACCCCTCACATCTTTGTTGCGATAAATGTTTTGCAATTATTATTAGGCTCACCAACTCATTAATTATAGTACTTTCAAACTTATTGTGGGTTTTAACTTCTGTTTTAATTCAATAAATAAACATTGTAGTTCTCATTTGGCGAGATCGAGTTGGTTGGAGACGTTTGTTGTCGGAGGCCAAGACACGCTTCGGGTCGCTGCGCCACTCTAGTTAGTTAGTTAATTAGTAGTTATCATTTGGCTATAAAGGTAGAGGAAGACCGAAGGATTGATTGTTTGAAAGAGGGTATACCAAAGAAGGGTGTGAGTTCAGACATAACAGCTGACGTGTATGGAAGGGTAGTACATACTGTGTCGACTATACCTAAGGAAAAGTGCAGGTTGATAATGAAACGGAATCGATGACAAAACGAGTATTTATTAAAACAAGTGACAGTGCAGTTGAGGTCTAAGGTTAACATATACGATAGCAATCTGTAACCGCTTAGTTCGAGGAACTGCCGTCGAAGAAAAAAATATAAACAAAAATCTTTGCGAAGTCACACACTCGGTTTTCTGACAAGTATAGTGAAAATATTCTTGTAGATGGTTATGTTGAGTTATTAATATAAATTATAACCTAGCATACTTCAGTATACTTTAGTTTGAGTATTATACTATTACAGTGTTAGATGTAGCTAATTGTTTTTGAATTAAGAAAAAAATACGGTGCGCCTTCTAGAATACGACGTCAGAAAATCTCAGTCTTTGATTTGAATGTGTATTGGTTGATACAATACCATACAGTTTTCTTCTTTTCTGTCCAAATCCAATGAAGAAATACCTAGTGCCTTTAAGACGTAATAAGATAGTAACGTATATTAAAACCTTACCCATTTACTTTTATTGGATCTTTACAAGTTCATAAAATATTAACACTGGCAGTTTAACCGCAAAATTTATCCCTATTCATACGTAATCAGATTGTTTATGACGTCCATATTACATTGGGAACCATAAAAAATAATACAGCTGTTGTATTATTGATATTGTGTATCCTTCTTTCTCTTAGAGAGTAAAAGAGAGAGGAGTAAATATGGAGGGCGAATTTTAGTTTAACATTAGGGGCAGGTAAGACAGGGCATGGCGCCGCCGCTCGCGTGACCTGTACGTACCATATATCCTTAAAGTTCAATTGCATAAAATTAACACTGTCATTCGTCTGCTTCCTTATGTCTATAGAAATAAGGTTCTTTTTGCATATAATTAAATGCAAATGTAAAATTGGTTCTTGTTTGAAAATCATTGTCAAAGTAATGCGTCATTGTCCAAATTGCAGCTCTCATTTGAATGACTCATAAACTTTGATAGTCAACAAAATGGAAGCAACCGTAGACACTGAAGCCGCGCAATAAATATTGAAGACAATAGCCATAACGGCGCAACTGTAACTTTTATATGCATTTTTTATGCTTGCATTTTATAGTTTGACATATTCCGCGACCGCCGGTTCATTTTTATTTGTTCCATAGTTGTAAAACTTATAGTAGTAATGGAGAACGATAAATTATTAACGCTGTGGGTTAGGCTCCTTATTTTTATTTAGCAGTTTCCACAGGTCGCGTGGATGAAGTCATTTTTCAACATTCACGCGGGGTGGAGAACGGCGGTGATTAATGATTCCGGTTTCAAAATATTCGTTGGAAACTATACAGATATTTTTATTCGCGATCAAAAACGGCAGAAATCAATTTTGATTTTGACTATATTCTAGTTTTGATCGTTTTGATTTTTGTTAGTCCGCGAACTAGTGAACGAAACGATTGATTCATTGTTGACTTGTGGCGATTTTCAATGTTTTTTTAAAGTTTATTTAAAACGAAGAGTTCCAAATAACATAGTTTAATACGTAATATGTTGGATGTTTATAATTTTTTTTAAATTGTTCCTATTTTAATACCGACTTAAATGATTAACATTTTCCATATGAAGGTTGTATTAGTAAATTTGAAAGTTGAGTAAACAGTTTTAACAAAATCAATAATGAAGAAAATTGCTTCAATACTTTTAAGGTGCTAGAACTCTGTAGATATAACAAGCCAGACGTATGGAATGACTTATTTTAACATAAGATTCTCATATTCAGAGGTGTTTGAACTGTGTTACTAGAAAGGTACAAAGAACACTTTGACCCTTGCTTAGCTTAACATCGTTTCAAAGCCAAGGCCATATATGCGTCAGAATATAATATAAACAGTGCGAAACGGTGACGCAGTGATCATAGAAGGACTGGCTAAAATCCAGAATGCCATGTGACGTCACGCCTTTAGCAAAAAAAAAATTAAAAAAAAAATGTATATATTGTTGTGTAAGTAGACATATTGTATTCAGTTCAGGAACTCAAAACCGAATGTATAATATGAGTATAGGGCAAAAAAGAGTCCGGACCGAAAGTCTGTAGAGGCATTAAAATTATTATTAAAAAAACACCGTTTCCATTAAGCGAGCATCTGGCTGGACGCGATTGTGGAGACTAAAAGAGTCGAAGTAGCTGTTGCTAGTCGTGCGAGTGGAAAAGAGGATTTAACTGTTTCCGCAACTCAAAAAATAACATTCCTTACACCGCTGTAGTCTAAGCTTTGTTTTTAATGTAATTTACTCGCCTTTGTTCTCCGCGATGCTTTGATGGAACGCGGAACGGAATGGGTCCTTTAAGCTTTTATATTTTCAAAAAGGAAATGTACCTATGTTTCTTTTTTCAAATTAAGTCTGTTATTGTTTTGCGGTAAATATAACGGAAAATATAGAGAAATTAATCTAACACTATTTTTTTTTCTTATTCCTTATTCCTATTACAATATTGTAGATGAAAAGATATAGGCTAATATAAGCAACCAAAACTTTCCAATGCATTCTTTTATTAGTATAGGTCTGTAATAAGACGAGTCAATTCGTAAACAGAGAAAGTTATATGAACAACGCAGTCGGTGCAGACTCGGCCAGAGCGCGTGGGCGACCGGTCTCTGGTCCCGGAAATATCTCTTACAGCATTATGGGAACAATGTTGTAATGAACTACAAACTATAACTTGCATTACCAGCTATCAAACTTTATGACTTAGAATACCCAATTTTGTTGGGAAATTCAAATACTCAGTATTGAATTTGTGCGATGCCAGATAGGGGCGGAAAATGTTGGAATGGAGTCCACAGAGCGTTGGCCGCCCTCTCTCCAGGTGGATCGAAGACCGTGCGAACGAAAAAGCAAACTGGGTATATTAGAACAATGTCGATAAATATATTAATTTCCTATTTAAATCTCGACCAGATGCATGTCCATTCTAATACGAATTCCTATTTCAAAGTCAGTGCGTAAGCCATAGGCTTATGCGAATACTCATCAGTAAATCTTATTACACCGGAATAAAGATTATTATCGCCTGAAGAAAGTGACCGTTGGCTTTGTACCGAGTTCGTGTAATGTCTGAGGCCACATCCCGTCTACTAATTAATTAGGATTACCGTTAAGGCGCGTTCACTGTGCTCGCGTCAGATAAAACTTTGTGGGGTGCGATGTCTAACCGCGCCCTTAAATCATTACGGCCCTTAAATTTCTCGTAATCCTAGCCGCGACTCAACTCACTGATTGTGGTTCCTTTGACTTAAATGATAAGTCTTTTCCGAGTGTATATTTCAAGTTTTCAAAGCAAGAAAATGGTTTTAGTTTCTTTATCTCAGGTTGGTGTAATTGATGTTCCCGGAATCTTTGTAACTTTGAAAATGTTATGTGACACAATCAAGTACTTCGATTTATAAAATGTTAGCAAAGTTTTTAATTCAATCATTTTTAAAGTAGTCAAAAAATAATATTATTATCTCATTAGCATTATTAAAATTGTTATACCAAAGTTTCTCGGAATGAAATAGAGGTGACAACGATTTCTTTGTAAAAGTATTTCGGCAATACGAAAAGCTTTTAAATCATTCGTTGTTTTTTAATCGTTAATTCGGTTTACATGGATATGATATATCTTTAAGATAAAAATAATTTACATATTGAAAACATTTAATTGAATCATAAATTTTATACCTAATTAAAAAAATAAAATTATACAAGATTCGATATTTCTTATATCGATTTTCATAAAGCAATGTGTATTCATTGATTTAATTAGCCATAACATGGACGTGTATGGAGCAAAGACGAATTTGGATTATATATGTAAGTATAAATTTGATTTTTAAAAAATGAACAAAAAAAATTGACAATCGAAGGATATGCAAAGATAAAAAATTTTGTTTTTAACTTGAACCCTTAGTTTATTTCGGTAATGATTTTTATTAAAATTTTCTATTGTATTCAATGAAATACGAAGAGTCGATGGCGGTAAATAAAAATCGATTTGTAAATGCTGCATGTTATCGTGAAAAATGAAGGGTACAGACACAAATGAGTCGGTGTCGTAAAATTTAACGTTTTGCCCGACTGACGTAGATAGTGAAGATGGAAAAGTAAGTGCCTATAAAGCGAATTGATGAAGTCATCACTTCGTCGCTCATAATGTTCTTCTGATGTCTATTGTACATTTTTAAGGCTTTCTTTACACTATAGACTTATAAAATGTTGTATTCAAGCAGCGCTATTTGACTACTGACGCCCTCTTTTATCAATCCTTTGAAAAGGTTGACAGGGTAACATCAGATTGTGCTATTCACAGACTAGTGGCGCCCCTTTCTGTCCAGCGCCTTAGGCGATAGTCCAATCCCTTCCTAATCTGACGTCTAACACAATGTTGACTTTTTGACAATGAGAAAGAGAAAGAATGAGAAGGGGGAGTTGGAGAATGATCACATGTTCAGTGTTTCGGCAATTGAAATCTACGCGATAGCATATCAAGTATTTAAATTTATTCTCAAGTGTCCACGAATGAAACTTTGCTCTGTATATTTTTAAGGAAAACAAAAACGAATATTTCCAGTTTGTTTACAAACATCGACTGTCCTTATAAACAAATTTTCGCAAATTTTAGATCCTGAGATTTTGTGTGCGCGATACCTTAATGCGTTCATTAGTAATACATAATAAAATAGGGTATAATACTTTCTAGATTTACTTTGCGACATTTATCAGGTTTTTTTTGCTTCTTTGTATTTCTTATTAGTCTATAAAAATCTTAGGACCTTTATTTATTGTCTACCAAATTCGGTATGTTTGCACTAAGCCATCATTTCATGATTTAAATCAGTCTACTACGCGAACAATTCCCGATAGGTCGAAAAACAAATCTCGATGGTTGACATTCAAAACCTTGCGATATTAGCAAACAATTTACTCATCGTAATTGGGTCTCTAAAAATAACCTCGCAATTAGGTCTCTAAAAATAAACTAGCACACGCGATATTTTTCAAACCTCGGAGTTCCGATACTTTGATCCCAAAAGTACTTCCTACTTCAACCAGACGAGTATATAATCAATGCCTCATACGAATATGAAATTTATTAAATCATTGATTTAGTTATCAGTTACACAGTTGGCGAAACGATGACAAATGTATTTGTGTATACGCGAGCCGTACAAATGTTATCACGAAAATTAAACCAGAGTTTATTTGATTAACAGTTCACTGTTGTTGGAAAATCAATTTTAACAATTTATGCGTATCTACAACAGCGTAACGTTTTACGGTGTACGACTTTATTTGTATATTGGTGTACTAAACTTTGATGTTATATTATTTACATTGTTACATTACATATCGACTCCATTTATTTACTACATGACAACAGTAACAAAGTGTAACAGACAATTTAGTGTTAACAAAAGGATTTTATTGTTGCTGTACCTCTAGTAATACGGATGTTCATAGGCATCGGTCACCTTTGTAGTTTCACCGCTTGTACCTGTTATAAAAACGCATAAAATATTTATTTAAATTTAGTTCATTTGGGAAACTGACTTTATCCTGTGTCTTCAAAAGTTAATGTCAAAGATTAATTAAGGACCAAACGTTCAAACGATTAAACAAATGAAGCACAGATAGCCTAATGCTTAAGGGTACTGATTTACCATCACGTGGTCGAGAATTCGAATCACTCCCATTCGACTATTATTGTAAACCATATCCTAGCACAAGTCTAGAGTTTTGTTGGTGTGGTAAAAGAAATTTTAGTAAATCAACAAAAATCATCTAGTATTTAAAAAAAAAGGAAAGCTATGCAGTATTGTGTTAGGCCATACCGAGCTAAACTAGTTACGGAATCGTGTACTGTCTGTGTCGGCTTTCACAACGATGTCGAAACATGACTCAGGAGCTCCGGAAATTCCATGCAGACGGATGAAGAGATAATTTTTAATTAGTGCAGTGCGCACCGAACTATTAACGGCCGTAGCTACCGCTTTATTAGGGCTATTTATAGTTTTTATGTGCACTAAATGTTTTAAATAAGTAATAGTTTATGGGCTCCGACGCGTATGGACGCACACTGGTAAAGTAAACAGATAAGATAGTTTTTGTGTGGTCGGTTGTAATTTTTTTTTTCAGTTCCTCATTTGTTTCTTATTAAATAATCAAGCTATGCGGCCAGTTACATTGCCATAAGACTTAGTATAAACTTTAGGTATGAATTGTAAAATATTTCTATAATACCATAAGTCAAGAAAATGGTATTCACGACAGTCGGTAACAACGATCACGTCTAGAATTTAGACGTAAACTTTGCGGGGAGTCCATAAGTTGAGAACTACACGAACGTGAGGTAAGTTTGTGAACTCTGTTCTAGAGCATACCTTGGAATACATGAGACATGCGAGTGAGTCTCTGAGAGTTGTATTCCAACACGCAACGACGTGCGTTGCCGTGTTTGCTTGTTAGAAGTTTCTCGTATTAAATTATAATTTATAATTGTAATCTCATTATAACTTTGTTTGAGAAATAACAGTGCTGATGTGTAATTTATCATTTAACATTATTTCAAGTTATCTAAACACCAAATACAACATGGACCTATTCGTTAGATGCGGAAGGCGGAGGACCGCATACTGTGGGAGGTATTAGGAAAGTTATGTCCAGCAGTGGGCAGACAAAGGCTGACGATGATGAGTAAGACACGTCTATTACTTTATGCTATTTTAATAAGATAGCTAAGTATTTGATGCGTTACAATAGTTTATAATTGATCCCTATTCAAAATATTATTCAGATCTTAGCTGGCTTCTAAGCTGTCGAGGAGTTACGAGAGAACTGACGTCCTTACAAACTTTTGAATTTAATTAGAAACAAAATGTAGATATAGATATATCTAATACTAAGGATTACGGATTAATTATTTTATCGATATTGTTTTGTTTTTTTTTATCTGGTTATATAAATTAATATAAACGCAAAGTGTGAGACGGTAGCAGAATGGATACACTATAAAGCCCCATCTAAATACAAGTCATCATACACAAACGAACATTTTAACCCAGCAGAAAGCAAAGCTCGACTTTACCATAGATTATGTTGTCAGTAAGGCCTCAGAGGAGCCTCGAGCGTGTTACTTATTCTGTGTATAACGTTGGTTAGGTGCCCGTCAGGTTAATAACGCAAATAACCGAGATTTCTAACCGGTTTTCTGAAACAACTACGCCTGTTTATAATGTTTAAACACTGCAAATGGCTACCGCGAAGTGCTAGCTTTTAGCAAATGGTTGCTACAATATTCGTGAGTGTATTTCACACTTATATCTAATGTTTGTTATACAAAAGTAGATATGATTTGAAGAAACTATTACACCACGTGTACGGTTTATTAGGTGCGGTACCTAACAAACCGTACACGGCAATATTTGTGAAGTAAATTTATATTCATTTATATTAAAACCTGTGTAAAAAGTGTAACTAACTTGAATTAGGAATGACTTTTTTACTAATATTATATACGAAAGTTCATCTGGATGAATGGATGTTAGTAGGTAACGGAACGGCTTAAAGATTGCAGTTTGGCGTAATAGATATTGTAGTATAGTAAATTCTCGTATCATCATCATCATATCAGCCACAAGTCGCCTACTGCTGAGCGTAGGCCTCCCCCAAAGTTCGTCCTCGGCCGCCCTCATCCAGGATGCTTCCGCAAACTTAACCAGATTATCGGTCCACCTTGCGGGAGGCCTACCCACGCTGCGTCGACCTGTCCGTGGCCGCCATTCCAGGACTCG
>JAODUI010000003.1:5612771-5656899 GCA_027563995.1 Papilio gigon
AAAGATCGCCACGACGATCGGTCCTCGGCCGCCCTCATCCAGGATGCTCCCGCAAACTTAACCAGATCATCGGTCCACCTTGCGGGAGGCCTACCCACGCTGCGTCGACCTGTCCGTGGCCACCATTCCAGGACTCGTATAGGAAATTATAATTGATATATGTACTTACTACTTACTTACTAAACTAGAACGTATTATATTTCGACCATATCATCACTTGGCATCGGGTGCGATAGTGGTCAAGCGTTAGTTTAGACTTCATAAAAAAAATGCAGTGAAAATTATTCTGTGTATGTGTTTGAGGAAACTTAGAAATATTTTCATCTTCATTACTTCGTGCTCATTGTTCGGGCGTTTGTATAGAGGATAATTTATATGAAGGCAGTGGTGGGCTCGTAATTAGTTCCATGTTTTGCGTCTTTGGCAACAGTCTGCGCTGCGTCGACTACTTTTCTTGTCGTTTAAATTATTACGAGATTGTTCTATACACCGGCTTCGATGTAATTTAAATAGGATAATATTTTGGATTAAAAATAATAGCAAATACTAGAAGGTAATCGTTTTGTAAGAACTCAAAATCATATGAAGAAAGTAATTGAATTTTAATGAATGGACAGACTAACTAGAATCTTTTTCGACTAGAATTTAGATATTTAAGATAGCCTTCATCAAAAATACATATAAAAAGTAATTTAATTTATCTATATATAGCATTCCCAAGTTTCTTATTATGTACATAACTTCAGTGAGCGACAGGCCGCGAACGCGCTATAGTACCAATCCCACTCACCCTGAAGAAGAGCCCCCGATGGGCTCTAAACTAGTCGGTACGATTTACACGTGAGTTAAGTCGATTCATAAGTAGTATACATAACTTCGATTTATTAAATTATTCTTGATAAATGAGAGTCAATATATTTTTAATTACATTCTTCTGGAAATGTTCAACAATTTTGTACATTATCATGGTGTATGTTTTCAAGAATTGCCCACGTAAATTTCTTCTGGGAAGTTATAAATTTATGCGTCAATTAACAAAATTTCAGCTAATTTTGGAATTTGAAAACAGCCCCGTCGGTTGTCAACGTAATTAATTTAATGTAGCTCAAAGTTGTTTGCTTAATAATTTACGACAACCTCTATTTAATATTTCGTTTAAATAAAAACGAAGAATTCACGATAAAGAGAAATTTTACAAAAAAAAATAATTTATCTATTATTTCGATAGTCGATTAATTTGTTGTTTAAAGAAACTTCAATGTTGTCGCTGTATAATGTGAATTAGCGTTTTGTTTATTAGACAATTTTTTTAACTACAATCATTTGTTTTATATGCAAATTTGAATTGAATACTAGGTTACTTCCTAAAACAGATCAGAATATCACTCAGATTTCTTTGAAACGATATATCCATTTCTACTATCCTTTTACCATAATATAGTCTTGAGTGTAATTCATATTTTAAATGTGGAAATTTCCATAGATATTTGTTATTAAACAGGTCCACAGGCCTCCCGCACGATGGACCGATGACTTGGTCAAGGCTGCGGTAGTGCACTGTATGCGGGCGGCGCAGGACCGGTTATCGTGGCAGTGGATGGGGGAGGCCTACGTCCAGCAGTGGACTACATTAGGCTGATAATGATGATGATGATGATGACACAGGTCCAAAGGTGCTGATCAGATCTAGATGATATTTGGATGAGAGATAGATTAAAGTCTAGATAGCATATAGGCTAGTCATCACTGCATATTCTTTTTTAATTCAACGCGAACCTAGTCACGCTGCAGCCAGTATCTTTATAAAAATTAACGTATACAAATATGTTGAGTTTACAAATACAAAGTGAACTAATTTGTCTCAAATAAACGTTTAAAACACCTAATTATTTAGTAACTCTCTCGTGAACCGCGCATGCGGTTAACTACTAACTTCCAGGGTTATTTGCTACAGCTGTTGAGTTCCAGCTCGGCTTTACAGCTTAAAGTCCCACAGCTTGATTACAGTTAGCGATATCTGTTACTTAAGATGTGACAAACTGCTTGAAATAAATTATTGATGGAACAAGTTCGCTTACGTTGACTTCGACCTTTGAATAAAATATTAAAGACTGAAATTTAATCAACCGAAGAAATGTACAGTCACTTACAAATGGTGTAAATAGTTTGGTTAAACATTTCCTTATATAGAAGACAATTTTGTAAGGTAACTTATGTTGGCAATAATTGTTATGATTTTTAACTATAATATACAGAAAAGAGCATCTGTGGCGCAGTTATTAAGCACTAGACTGGACTGGACCGTACTCGACATTGTCCAGGTTCGTCCCCCGTCATGTACTATGAGTTTTAAAATAAATAGATTTTATTACTTATGTAACTTCAGGTTTAAATATTGTTGGTGAGTTCGAAATTACGAGTCTCACTGGAAATTACAAGTTAAATAGTATTGTTTATTCAAACAACGACTCGCAGTTGCACATTAAATATAATTGAGGTAATTAATAATGCTTAGTTCTTATTAAGGACGTTAATTCCTAAAGAACGTTATTGTTCTCTGAAATACTTTTGATTGGTTTCTCTCCTCTTAATAGGTAACGTTTTTAATAAGTTTATTTATTTATTATTAATACTTTTTATTCAATTGTTGTTGACCTTTGAAATATTAAAAAATCAAGACGAACAACTATTTACCAATAGCTTAATTATTAAGGGTATGGATTTCCAATTACAGGATCGTGAGTCGAATACTGTTATTCGATTGTCAACCATATTCGAGAATAACCAAACTGAGGTGGAATTATGCATGATGTATTTAAAAAAAAAGTGGTCTGTTTACTTCGAAAGCTGTTATTAAGGTATTTTGAAAAATCCTGCGTATTTCTAATAATTACATCGAAGCTAGTAGGACTTTACACAGGTAGACATTTTAAATACAGTGTTCTATATGTTATCTAGACAGCTAAGACCTTTACGCACTATTATACCATCGTTAGTGTTATCTGTCGGCTGTTGTCAGTTTTAAATATTACACATACTATCTATGTGTATTTACGTACTACTTATGTGTAATTTTTTTTGTATTTGAAAATAGCGCTAGTGAAACAAAAATTGAGTAGCAAATGGTTAGCGAGGTATGGACATGTTATGCGAAGAGATGAGCACATAAACAAGTTGGTGATAAAATTAAATGGAAGGCTATAAAGGTAGAAGAAGACCCAAGAAGGTGTGGACGGGTTGCTTGAAATAGGATATGCGTCGGAAGTGTGTGAGTTCAAATATGACGGATGGCACAGATGTATGGAAGAATGGGACGTACTGTGCCGACCCTCCATAAGGAAAAGGGCAGGTTGATGATAACTTATGTGTACAATAATATTATTCAAAAAGATAATGTATGGGCAAATTAAAAAAAAACTGGGTCTCTTTTTAGATTAGATAAACTCTATAGCTTAAACTTCTTTGTTTGAATTTTTGAGTTGTACACTATTTTAGGTTATTTTTCGGTAACAAAAGTGAGTTTAAACGATATTAATTTAACCTTTTGTGAGATTTTATTATAAACTAAAAATAAAACAACTAACTATCATGTATTCATCGACTGTCGATACCGATGTAATATCAGTCCTACTCATTCTGAAGAGCTTCCGATGGTCTCGAAACTAGTCGGTGTCGACACCGGGTGTATAGGTGAGTGTAAATTATTATGAAAAGTAATTTAAATCCTTTTTGTTTTATCGTCTTATGTAATCGGATAAATGATCTTGATCCTCTACCATCTATAAACATATCAATTGTTTCAAATTGCTTATAAATGTTAACAAAACACAATTGCAAAAGTTACTAAAGCGGGCTATACATAAATTTCCATGTAAGCAAGATTGTCCCAAGTCCGAATGCAGTATAAACACGGCACGCCAGTTGTAACGAAGCGCGGCCCGATTTAAGCTATTTGCATACAAATTTACCGGACGGCTACCTCGCCGACATTTCACACAGAATAAGTAACTATACGCTGTTCGCTCTGACGTCTACGTGCACTACAAGTAGATTTAAAGTCGAGCTGCCGGTTACTGCACAACTCCACTGCATTGACACTTGCGTTAATAAATATGCCATCCCTTTCATTCTACTTATCAAATCAGAGACAGCAATAATTTAATAAATTGTTGCATTAAGTCCACTCAAAAATTGTGTCCGAAAAGTTTAAATTTATTTCATATATAGTATATATGTATGTAGACATATATGTGTACTACATAGTATAAGTAGTTATTTAGAATCCAATAATTGAACAGAACGACTTAGACGCAAGTTTCACTTGTTTAAAATACAGTTGAAAGCATATCTCTATACTGTTATAATTAGAAAAGAACAACACGTGCGTCCAGGAGTAAAAGCCCTTAATTGATAACTCACTAATAATCACCGCTTCAAAAGAAATGAGTAATAGGTGCAATCAACTAAGAGAATGGACTACAATAAGGTATAAACATTTTGTAAACTCTTTAAATCAATCGTGAACAGAACAAAGAAGATTTTTCCGCACAAAAGCATTGTTAATACAATGGCTTGGATAAGAATGGGATTAACATTTAACGATGTTTTAAATAATGTTTGAGTTATTTAGAGCATCGATCGTTAATTAATTCTTGCATCGAATATCTGTTCATTTCATCATCATCAACAGCCCTTGTCTGCCTACTGTTGGACATAGGCGTTTCCCAATGCCTTCCACAGTATACGGTTCCCCGCCTTCCGCATCTAACGACTTTCTGCCGTCCACACTGTCTGTTCATTTAACACGTGGAAAATATGTCTATGTATCCAAAATTGTTGCTTTTATACTCTGTGAAACTGTAATTTAATAAAACGCAACGACTCATAGATTCTGTACTTAACAACACACAAAAACATTGAAGTAGGTTCACTCAGTTCTTTATCAGATTTCTAAATGTCTACTTCTGTACGTGTCCCTCTCTGTTGATTAAAAGTAGGAAACACATTTACAAATAGGTTATGTTTATTGCAGCCGGTTACTTTGCTATGGCGAATTCAGTTACTCGTTTGCCACTTTATACTATAAAAACATGCAAAGTGATGCGACCTTTGAATTGTTATATGAATAATTGAAATATTTCCTGTTAAGAGATGATTATTGAAATGTATTCATTAAAAATCGTAATTACTCTCGTATGGGACAACAATAAAATGGGGCCGCGGTCACACGGCCGCGCCGGGCAGAAAGAATGCTACGTTACCTCACAATTGGAACGTGAATTAATAACAAATGTGTATGTGATAGTTCACACGAGTACAGAACGCCGAGAGAGCTGCTATAGTTTGAACAGATCATCGTCTACCCACGCTGGACATAGGCCTTTTCGACAATGCCTTTCACAGTATCCGGTCCTCCACCTTCCCCATCCAATGATATCCTGCCGTCCGCATTAAGTCGTTTTCATATTCATTTAAACACACATTCTCAAAGCAGCAATGTTCTGTTGCTCCATTTTATGTTATAAGTTGATATATACCATTCATACTACTACGGTAGATTAGAGATTTGAAAACGCTGGACTATAATTGTAATAACCCAATACCATCATCTGCGAGAGAAGTTATCACTAGGCCTGTCAGGAATCCAAGAGCGTCATACGCCACGCATCTGCTTTTTATAAAAAGAGCCAAGAAGTAGTCGTATCTATTTTTCTTTAGTCGCTCAAAACCCGTGCATTTTCGCTGTACCGTAAATGAGGGCGATAACAAAGTATTCTGTTTAATTGTTATGTGTGCGTCCTCGTGTGAAACTATATTTGTGACGAGCATTGTAGTTGCAATCTCAAGTCCGATACCAGTGGATTGAATTGCTGACTACTATAGGAGGTTTGATCATTTATTAAAATGTTATCTTTGATGAATAGAATTGTGCTAGTTTGTTCTTTAAAGTGATTTTTTTATTTTACATTCATAAAACTTGTTTTTATATGTTAATATAAATGTAATTCAAATTGTTTTAAACAAAAGGTAACACATTACGCTTAAAGTAAATCTTATCTTTATACGAAATACGAAACTAAACTAATGAAATTAGGTCACGTGAAAGTTAAAAAATTAAACTTAAAACTGTTTGCATAATCTGAAAGCTTTTTAATTGCTTTTGAATTCCCCGCTGGTCTTTAGTGGCGGGCGCTGTATAAAAATATAACTTTTAACGAAATTATATTTGTATTTTTTTTTGTTAAAGTTTTAACGCGGTCATACAAATTTATTTGGTAGAGTAAAACTATTTATTCTACGGCTTGATATCTTAAAAGATCAACTGTACTGGATTCCAATTAATTCTTAATCATTGACTGCCATAGACAAATTATTCTTTTTTTGAATTCACGCCGTAAAAAAGCCATCATTGTATAGCATAAGTTAGGTACACTTATTTTACAATATCATTTCATTATATCCTTTAATTTTTACAAAATAATTAAAAAAAGGCCAAATATCAATATGGCCACTACGCATTGAATTTCATTTGCTCACTTACTTTTGCTTGATAAACAAATCGAAGCATATATTCCTGATTATATAAATAAATATTAAATTAATTAATTAAATATTCTCACACTAGGACTGCGAAAAAAGAACATAACTATCTGTTTATGAATAGGTGTTTCGTCAGTGACCTCATGATTATCAAATTATTACTTGAGATATATTCAGTGCCTGTTATTTTTATACCAGCAAATTATATACACATACACATATTAAATTATACACAGTTTTGTGTCTACAATAATTTTGATATTATTTTTGTTCCTAAATTTTAAAATAGTCTTAGCGCTACCGAATTTATTTCGACTCTCTCAGCTTTTCGTCGACGCCAGAACGGAAAAGTTAAATTAAATAAGAGCCTGTAAAAAGTATAAGGCGAAATAGACGTTGTAACGAAGCTTAAAATAATAGCTCGTTATTCTACAGAGGAGAGGAATAAAAATGTTAAAACACACATGTTCTCCTGCGGTTATAATTTTACGAAAATTTTCATTAAGCAATACTTTCTTTTTGGAAATCGTTATGCCCTTAACTTAACTAGGACCTAATATCTTGTTAGAAGTTAACTATTGTGTAAATATTTAAATATGTTATTATGGCTTCCAACACGCACTGGGTCAGCGTGATTGACTATGGCCTAGTCACCCATTAGGGTAGCCTCTGAGCCCCTCAGTGGGTACGTTTAGTGAGCTGCTGATGATGATTATGGCTTCGAGTTGTTTTTAATCGCAGATGGAGAATTCTAGTGTAATGCGATTACAAAATAAACTAAACTTACGTTCAGCAGTACTGCAAATAGCCAGGTATTTGAATTCTAATGGCAGTACTGAAATACCGAATGCCACGTGGTACGGTCGCGGTCGTTGCACTGCCAGTATTGCGGTCTTTGACTTTTAAGCGACAGGACTTGTCAACCACATGCATTAAAAACGAACAAAACGTTTTAAACTCGCTTGCATGTGTTCGTTTTGAGTGTGTAAATGTCGTTGTGTTGGGGAATCATCGACTTAGTGCGGACGGCGGGAATTCGTTGGATGCGGAAGGAGCACCGCATATTGTGAAGGGCATTGGAGAAGGCGTATGTTCAGCAGTGGATTAATAAAGGCAGATGATGTGTTTCTCAGTGTATCTTTACATCATTCCTCATGAGAAGTGACAGATTTTTAGTACATAATAGATTCTCTCTAGTCCGTTTTTCTATACTCGTATAATTCAGTCGATATATTTAAATCGGCGTCCGCGCAATTAACGTCGGGAGGTCATTACGTGTTCGACACCCGCTCTTCTAATTATACTGCGATTGTTCGCTCGATTCGCAATTGTTTTGTCATTCCATTGCTGCTTAGAGATAATCTGTTTATGTGTTTAATTACTCTTTTTATAAGAGGCGCCGGAATCGACGCCCACGGACAGCGGCAATGCCAAAATCAAAATAGTTCTTATCTATGTCTAAAAAATCAGTGTCTGAAAGAAAATATAACAATAATCCGGGCTGTATTTTGACGATAGTCTTGTATTCATCATCAGCCCTTGTTCGCCCGTACCTCGACATAGGCCTTTCCCAATGCCTTCCACGGTATACGGGCCTTCCCTTTCCGCATCTAACGACTTCCCGCTGTCTACACCTAATTGAACATTGAAAATTAATTTGATTCTTTCATAGTTTTTACTAATGTTCATAAAAAAGGAAATGTTGAGAAAATTTTACTTTGAAAATTATTTCAAATGTAATAGAAATAATTTTGGAACACTTTCGATTCTTACAGTCCGTTACATAACTATAGTTGAAATCTGTTTAGAATTCAATTAAAGCAACTATAGTTTTATGACATAGATATACTCCATCTAGATTCCAAAAGAAAGCCTTTGTTAAGGTAAATTTCCTCAGTGTTGGCATTTATAATACAAAATGATATTTCAAAAATCGTATCTCGATTTAACTAGTATGCAATACTCCATCTATAGATTACGTATCTACATACACGTCTATCTGCGTATAAATGCATGCACGTAATGTATAATACAGAAGTTTAACACGTATGCGTTTGCATGCAAAACGCCAGTCGCCGGCGAACAGTAAATTGGTTTTAGTGAGGAGCGGCGTGCGGTTTGTTACAAAGGTTTTGGACGTTACGTTTATTTGCATTT
Organism: Papilio gigon; assembly: GCA_027563995.1. Lineage (NCBI taxonomy): Eukaryota > Metazoa > Arthropoda > Insecta > Lepidoptera > Papilionidae > Papilio > Papilio gigon. The sequence goes on from JAODUI010000003.1 coordinate 5,621,469, forward strand.
CGTTAAAAGCTTTAGCTGAAAAAGAATGTATAGTATTGTTCAAGTTGAATTTATTTGTTTTTGTTTGGAAATCCCGTTGCTGCAATGTTTATTGGTTTTTACTTGAATTTTGGAATTATATCAATTATATGCAATATTCAATAAATCAAATAAAAACGTTACTGCGAGTAAGAGTTTTTACTGCCGAAAATCTGGTACAAAAACATTTTTCTTCATTATAGTTAAAAAGAGATATAATATGAAATAAAAGTATGATTGTGGGAATGTTAGACGTTTTATTTTTAAATTGTTTTTATTTATTTATAATTATGTTTTCTTATTTCAATATATAAAGAAATGTATATTTTAGTTTGCTAAAAGTAATCCACGGTGGAGGCCTATGTTCAGCAGTGGTCTACATTAGGCTGATAATGATGATGATGATGATGAAGATGATGCAATGTAATATGATCTACACAGCAACATTGTATGTTAACACCACTACACTAACCAAAGTGCAGTGGCCGGGCGCAGCTGGTGATGCACTATTTTTAAAATGTTTCATATAGAATAATTTTATGCGTTTTAAAAATGGAATTTATACAGGATAACATCAATAAACAAATATGAATTTAATATACATTTTGTTTCTATTATATGTGAGAGTACCTCAAGGTCGGCAAAGTGCGGCTCCGAAGCCGCATGCGGTTGTTTGAATTCTAGAATGTGGTACCGGCACAAGATTCCTACGGACTTGCCCGGCTCGGACCAAGTCGCATTGCAAACACTCTCGTCACCAGTGTTCGAAGCTTACGGTATATAGAAGTCACTGGCGGGTTCCAAAGGTTCCTTATTCAAAGGTGTATTTATTCTTCCAGCTGCACAAACAAATTTGGCTATAAATTTTTTTAATTATTTTAATTTTCATATTAGGCTCGTTAGCTAGTAAGTTTGTCTACTACTGCCTCAAATCGAACTACAGACTATGCACAGCTGTGTTTACTAAAAATTGTTTACTAATGGACCGTTCTCACGTTTTATGTACTTTATCGCTCTCACGTTTTATATATTATAATTTTTTTATAAAATAATACATGATATTTATAAGGAAAACTGCATCAAATTTTGTATAAGATGAAATAAAAGTATTATTTACCGTATAATTTATAAATTAATTATTGATACTAATGAGATTTTTGTTGAAAATCAATTTAATATAATACTGCAACACGATGGACTTGTTATTGAAAAATGTCATCAGATTTAATAAAACTATTAAATTTATTATTTAGTTGATCCGGTATTGACAAATATGTTTGACTAGATTTCTTCTTATTAGAGAAGGTAGCATGATAGCGCTGGGATCCCAAAGATGATCATCACCCATGAATATCCGCAATAACAAGGAAACCACAGATGCCTTGAGAAAGTGGTTAATTTTAATCAGATTTTGGATAACCTTTCCACATTGCAATCGTCAGGACATTTCTTTCAATAAAATAATAGCAGAGTTTTTTCATTTACTAATATTTTTTTGTAACACACCAAGTAAGCTCTAAGCTTGTGCTAGAATATTTCACAACAGTCGAAAGGCGGGGTTCGAACTCTCGACTCTTGATCGGAAATCTGTAACTATTAGGCTATTGGTGCTTGAAACAAAAACAAAACAAGTCCGACAAGTCAGTATGTCAAATAAATCACAACAGTTCAATGCTGGTATTGATTTATACACAAGGCGTGATATCGGATGAAATTTTATGTTTACTAGATCATCGAATATTGTTCCAATTTCGAACATTATTCACAATTTGGTATGAATGAATTTTTTCACAACATTAATTTTAGTGTGTCAATTTTCAAGTACTACATACAAAGTTTTTGCAACACTTATAACGATTCCAATTACTGTTAGAGTCGAGTGACGAAATTACTACATACATACATTAATTCTTATTCTTTGTATCTTATACGAGTTAATTGCTTGTTTGCAGAAGCGTGGAGCGTCCTCCCTCCACGTTGAGATATGACTTAGTGCGGCTGGTAGTCGTTGGGTGCGGAAGGAGGACCGCGTATTGTGGAAGGCGTTAGGGAAGGACTACGTCAAATATTTGGCAGGCAAGGTTTGTATTGCATCTATAAAGACTATACGAAATCTTTCTTAGTTTTTAGAACAAAGATAGTGTTGGTCACCTTGGTAGAAGACCAAGATATTAAGAAGACACGAAGAAGTATTTTTTTTTAATTATGATAATCATACCACCAATACAAGGTTGTAGCGTTTTTTGAACTCCTTGAAGTAAATACAGCAATATCAGTCAATTACCGCATGCATTACGTTCATCTATTGAAGTGAATTGTCTCGTTAGAATTGAAGGTCCGTACACAATAAAGGGACGGAATGCGGCGGATACGCACAGATATTTCATGTTCGAAAAAGGTTAGGAAATTCATTATTACTTCGCTCTTTCTAGATTGAGTTATTCCCGTTTTTATGTCCTTGTTCCACCTATGATACATAGAATTCTATGTGTGTCATACACTTGCTCAGTAATCAGCCATTTAATCCTTGTTACTTGCTGCTTATAATCTAGTGTCTAGAGACATTGTCTATTTAAAAAGAAAAGCTATCATTATAGTTTTCACAACTACATGAACTTCAAAAAATGTGTGCCCGCCAAGTATCGTCTAAATTGCTTAAAGAAGAATAATCAAAGGGAATTAATAAAAAAAATGTTATTAAATAACGTTAAAAAACTTTTACTATATAAAGCATTATGGCAGTAAGACATCTAACACTGCATGAAATCATCAATTGGTACTCTAATAAAGAATGCTTTGAGAGCGATGAAGACTTTCTTGACAATACCGCCGTCGATGGGCTGGCCAATTTGCCAGATCGTTTTCCAGTCCTTGTTGATGATATTCATTAATGGTTCGACTGAAAAGAAAACAGCAGTTTCGAGTAATTCATTTTTCAGTTTTTAGTTAATCCAAAGTTGGCAATTTTATATGCCAACAAGTATAACATGTAAATTGTAATATGATATCATCATTATAGTAGCCAAATGTTGCCCAAAGCTAGGCGTCAGCATCCCCCAAAGATCGACACGATGTTCGGTCCTCATCCAGGATACTTAAAGACTATTGAATTCCAAATTAATATGAATAATGTACGAGTATGATTACGACTATACCTTGTTCAACGCCACCAGAGAAGAGTCCATCCAAATCGATTTTCACGGATTCCCTTGGTTCGCTGAAAAATTCATATGATAAAAGATTCCAGTGGGTCTTTCCGTTTATAACTGTTTTATCGAATTGGGCTGTAATCGTAGTCCTCAAGGAATCTGTAATGAAATAACACGTGTATTAAAATGATTTCTTACAATGAATCTATGATGTTAATGCAAAAAATACATACTTGTTTCCATTTTGAATTCACCTTCCTTGTCAATATTGAAAACAAACAATTTCCCATTGAATTTGTATGTACCAGTTGCTACCATTGGACAATCATTTGTGAATATCATAGAAGATTCATCAGGGACTTGTCTGTAAATAAGATTAGTTGTTAGTCAAATTTATTCTTCTTGTTCTTCTTTATAACATAGGTAGTTGTATGAATCTCCTCTTACAAGCACTGCTATCGTAACTTACCTAAATTCAACGATTCTGCATTTCCTTCCTCCGCTTATTTTCAATTGTGGCAACATAAAGCTGAAATTGTCATTTTCCGTCCACATTGTTATGTTTTTAAAATTCATCGGATCCGTTGTTGGGACATCGATTTCAGGAATTCCTTCGGCGATGTACGGGTAAGCGATCTGCATATTAGCAGTTAAGAGACAATCTTCTTCGTTCAGTTTGCATCCTTTGATGAAAGGCACTTGAAAAAGGAAGACAATACAATACACAATGAAAAGATTTGAAAAAAAAAACAAAATTACCATTACTGAATATAATACCAATCATTTCACAGGAACAATATAAGTCAACACATAATATTAAAATGAAAATATACGTTCTCCTCATCTTGACGTATTTTGTAGGGACACAAATTCTTCGATGATACTACGAATGATACTTGTACGCGACTGACAGAAACTTATAAAGTTCTCAATATATATGCTTATAATTATGTTCTAGTTTATTGAGTCTAACGAGAAAAAATGATATTTAAAGATTAATAAATTAATAGATAACGTGAAATATTCCTCATCATTGAGTTATTCAAACTCAATATATAATTTAAAGATATTTATTTATTTTTTATATCATTTTCTCATTATTATGCTGATTCATATATTTTCTTTATTTTTAATAAACGTGGGATCTTTCATCAAGGTAGTATTTTATAAGGCAGGTGTAGTTCGGTTAAGCCTAAATAATAGCGATGCAATAACTGACAGACATGATGGAGACATTAAAAAAGGAATGCTGTTATGCTCACTTACTGTGACTGAATTTATGGTCGAAAACATTTTAATTAACATAATGATATTTAACAAATTTTTAATCTTTGAAATCTGTAATGTGGCTTCCATTTTTGTAAAGAATGTTTCCTTTGAATGTTATTGAATTCAATTTGATGGTTGGATTAGTTTAATCAAAATATAACAAAACTCTAGAGAAATTCTATAAAACTAACCGACGTTGGTTTGATTAATATATTGGTAGAAGAACGACAAAGCGCCTGTGTTAAAATATTTGCAATGTAAAATTTTTGCAATTTTTTTTTCGATTTAAAATCAACAATAATTTGGCGCAGTTTATTTTACACAGCATATAGACTTGCATAAAATAGTTTTTATACGCTTCCGTAGATTAACGTTTTTGCCTCAATAGTTTGACCGGTGTCATTTGAATTGAATTATGTTCCCGTTCTTTTCTTATAAGGATAGAAAGAGGAGGTGGTTTTGGCGGTGGATGCAGAACAGAGGTAAACATTTAATTCTCTGCGAATCTTTCCCTTTCAATGCAAATGCGGATGTCCATGGGTAGTCACTTCGCCTATGTACCAAATGCAGGTGGTCGTTTGATCGTTTATTCCCTGTACCATAAAAAAGTTGGGCTTCTACCTTTACGTTCCATTATCATGTTTTCCTAGGTTTATTTCTCCTCATACTTGTATATATTGTTTTGATGCCGCGAGTCCTTCATTAATAACCCCAAAAAAACGATTCTTCGTCTTCAATATTATTACCCGATACAAGTGTGTGCTTGTGTGTGGCAATTATGGATGTGTTTATCGTCGCCTGTAGCCTTTGCCGCCGGAATAAATATACGATCCGAAAATGGTTCTAATCACATTGTACAGATATTCTAACTAGTAGAATATATTTTTCAATTTCGTCTGTAATCAGTTAAATTGGACCCAACCACCTCGCGCTGGGCCAGCATGGTTGACTATCGCCTAGTCACCCTTAATAGGGTAGGCTCGGAGTTCCTCAATGGGGACGTAATGTGAGCTGATGACGAGATTTGAATCAAATAGATTGGAATTGTAATTTAAAAAACTGCGGAAATGCATAAATGGTTTGAGATCGTTTATTGATCACGGCTGATAAAAACTTGAGCACTTTCAAAGTGTGAGACGTTATTCAAATCCTGTTCTATAGGGGTAAAGTCATCCGGATTTTTTGTGTTTTTTTTTACATCTTACTAATATTATAAATGCCAAAGTATCGATGTTTGGCTGAAGGCTTGTTATAAGGGTCCTAAGAACGGCTTAATGAATCCATTTAAAATTTAGTATAGACGTAGAACATTTTTTTTTAAATAACGGCAGATTTTTGTTAATTTAACAATATTTCTTCAACACTCCAACTAAAAGCTGGTGCTAGGATATGGTTAACAATAGACCAATGGCGGGACGGGGGAATGGGAAATGGACCAATCGGTAATCCGTATTTTTCACTATTATTGGTGATTCTTAAACATTGAAAGAATACATAGGTTATTTTCTTATCTCTGCTCGAACGGAGTCGCGGGAGATGGTTAGTAAAGTGTAAATTGTTATATAAGGAATGCAGCATTAAGAAATCTGATCGTTGCCAATATTTATTGACCACCGCGCATGCTGGGTTTCCTTGAACTTTATGTTGACTATTTGTATTTTGTGTTTGAATGCAAGATTTTTTTTTTTTGCGTTATAAAAAAAACACTTGGGTACCGATATAATTTAACGATCAAGATTACTGTTGACATTTTGCCAAATTTAAAAAAAAAAAATTAGAATAATGATATATAATACAAATTAGTTCACAACATAAAGATACCTAAGCAGGTCGTTATTAAACGTATGCTCTATTTAAAATGTTGCATTGTTACTTACTAATAAAATAAAAGTGTGAAAAGAATTAAAAAAAATATAGACGAATCAGATTATCATCATTGTTAAAATAATTAAATGTTTAGTATGTTTTCGATTTAAACTAAAAGGACGTTGTCGTAAATTTTCAGGTTATAAAAAATTAAGGAGTCGTTTTGTTTTCTCTATTTTTATATTGGTATTGCACAATGTTTATCTTGAATATCTGTAGATGAGTGTTTACTAGTGTTTAATAATATAAAATAAACTTTTAAATAATTCTTATTCCTTGGCAATCCCACCATTCACGCTCATATCACACTAAGGCTACGCTCCTTTAGTACGAATCTCGTTTCATTAAAACTTTTGTTTGTATTGCAATTTGTACGTTGTAAAATTTGAAGGTCATCGTTTATTAGAGGCAATGTACAGTGCAGCGTCCGCGGCATCTACAGAGCGCCTTTGTTTTGAAGCAAGAGTCGATCTGCGATGCGATTGAAACAAATGAAATCTATTATTTTTTTTGAAAAAATCATGTGACGAGAGGAAAAGATGTCTTATTCTCTCGATATGTACAACGCAGACGCCGGGCCTTGTCAAGTAGCTCTAATGAGCACCTTAGTGCCATTTTTTTATCGTTTCATTTGTTATTCCATCAAATAGAATAATACTTTTTGCACAGTTTTATTGAATTCTTTATTACTTAAAAATAAAATTATGTTAAATTACACAATTTAAGCGCGAAGTAAATCCTCAATTGGTACTCTAAGGAAAAATTTCTTTAGACATTCGAAGGTGTTTTTGACAATCGCGTCAGCCATAGGACCTCCGATCTCCATCGTGCTCTCCCAGTCCTTGTTCATGGCACCCAGGAACGATCGTGCTATAAAAATACAAGTTTAATTTGTTGAATATGAATGTAGTAAGAAAACTTCAAGAAATTCAAAGATATGTGTGAAGTCAACCAAGTTGTACCAGGCCAATGTTGGCTATGGTCCAGTCATCGCTAATAATAGGGTAGGCTCCGAGATCCTCAGTGGTGATGTACAGTTAGTTAATGTTGGATGGATTTTTACACAATTTGGTTTCTTTTACTAGCAGAAGATATTTATGGCTGTGGAATTTTATATCCAGCTATATGTAAAGATATCAGAACTTAAAGATCCTGGCTGGCACATTTTCTTCAATTGTTTTACATCTGTCCCCGCGTACCTATCTACACTGTCATATTTTCATAATGTCCTGGTTTCATAAGTTACTGAACCAGATGCGTATTGCACGCCTCGCCTAGGAATTCCTACTAATTTCTTCAATGAAACGTTTATCATCTCTTCCGACGACCAATGGTTATGTCGTCAAAGTCAAAGAGTCAATGTCAAGTTAAGTTTGTAAAGTCCATGTCAAGGGGAGTAGCGACAGATCATTGGGATGATTGATGGGGTTTTTATCGATTTTGTTTAGTCAATAAAATTGTTCTCCGACAAATACCTCTATCCAGTTCACCAGAGAAGAGACCGTCGAATTCGATGTGCATAGATTCTGAAGGCTCGCTTGAGTATTCGAAACTCAAAAGGTTCCAGTATTTCTTTCCGTTGATGACTGTTTTCTCCATTTTGATCACCATGGACGTCCTCATTGAATCTGAAATATACATTAAGTGAATACTGTACTTATGTAAAAATCTTTTTATATACGTGCACTGTATATAATATTTTAATACCTGTGTGTATTTTGAAGTCTCCTTCCTTTTCTAAATGGAATATACCCCATTGGCCTATAAATTTGTAAGGTCCCGTTCCTAAGAATGGACAGTCGAGCGTCAGTTTCATGATTGAATCCTGTGGACTCTGCCTGCACAGAAACACAATTAACTGAATTAAATATCGTACTTTGTGCGTATCGTACATTGACGGAAATAGAGAACAGACAGATTTTATTGTGGAATATTGAAACAAATGTGTAACAAGCAATAATTAATTTTGAGAGTTAACTTATATGACGAACAATAAGAACGACTTACTTGAAATCAGCCAGCTTGCATTTCTTACCACCTTGTATTTTAAACGATGGCAATTCAAATTTGAATAAACTCTCATCCGAGCCCATGGTTAGATTTTCCAAAATGTGTGGGTCCGTGCCTGTTACGCCGATCTCTTGAATACCTTCAGCAATGTAAGGCAATGCGATCTGCAGGTTCGCCGCCAATAGACACTCATTGTCATTTAATTTGCATTTTTTTACAAAGGGGGCTTAAAAATTAAAAAAACAACATTAACTTTAAAATTAAAAACAAAAGACGTTGAAGAGAATTCATTTGTTATGTCATATCATACCGATGTAGTTACTGACGTCGGTGAGCACACAAGAGCAAAGTAGAAAGAGTATACAAATGTTTCGAAACATTTCGAATTTTCACTTAATGGTCTGGGTGTTTCTTTAAACGCTATCAACAATCGTCTGATTCGAAATTATTAAACAGCACACAATATATAGCATATTACGCATTCATTATGTCCGCATACATTATGTTACGATCGAATTTTCGAGTGTTAATAGATAAAGCTAAGTGTGTCGTTTAAAAGATTTGACTATTATTATTCTTTAATCCCACTGAAAGTGATCTCCATTGTTGTTACCAATGCTGCCAAAACAACTTCGCGAAGTACACTCTTATATAGCTTAATCATCATCAATCTGCCTTTTTCCCTATGAAGGGTCGACACAGTTTGTTCTACTCTTCCATACATCTCTGTCAGTCGTCATATCTGAACTCAAACACTTTCTACGCATATCCTCTTTTACGCATTCCATCCTCACCTTCTTCAGTCTTCCTCTACCTTTATAGCCTACATTCAATCTTATCAGACAAAAAATTTATACGCCGTTTCAAATATCTTAACAGCCCTAGATGTTGGGCGGCCTGCGCGGTGTTTTTCCCTCGCATTCCTGTACGCCCCGTTACACTTATGGTTATGTTCTCCACAGGGACTTGTATGAGGGACCGCCAAGGTACGTCAGACTCTTCCCACCATCTGTTACTGACGATTCCTCAGTAACTTTGCCCACATCTTCCGAAGACAATCAGATAATCTGGGCAAGCTGGTCATAATCGGGAAAATCAAAGGTAGAAGACCACGGGGCCAATGACCTGCTCGCTGGTTTGACCATGTACAAAGAATACTGGGATGACATATCCAGACCGCCATGAGGCAAGCCGAGGACAGAGCGGTATGAAGACATGTCGTCCACTCATCACTAAAGATGCTTTAGGGTGAGCACGACCTTTAGTAATGAAGAACACGAAGAAGAAGGTTGTATATTATTTTATGTGGTTACTTCCGGATTAGGCTAGATTAAGAATGTATTGATTTGTTCCTTTATTTGTTGCCATAGTAAAATAACTAATCGTCGTTCTACGGTTTACGATTTTCATAAACTATCTTTAGTGGTATTGTAACAACAAGGACAATGTTCAATACAAGCAATATAAATGCGACTTAATTCATATTAACTTAAATGATATCTATTTTTAAACAAAAATAGATTAATACTAGCGAATTTTATGGATAAATGCTATTTTTATAGCTGGCTAAGAAGATTTACTTGATTATTACCAAACAAATTACGGATTCAACATAAATACATGACAATGAGTCGATTTGATTGTGTTTAAAATAAATGACAGTCTAAAAAAGATATAATTTAATTTAATTATAATTGTTATGTTATACAATATACCGCTACATAGTCGTTGGATGCGGACGGCGGAGGACATGTACTCTGGGCAATGGGAATGGCGTTTGATCAGCAGTGGGCAACTAAACTTACACTATCCTTTGTCCCAAGCCTAAGTTATGTAAATTGTATAAGGGTACACTATAAAATCTATGAATTTATTCGCGAATGTGCTGTGGTTGTTGGGACGTGTAACGAAGTCGATTACGTTATTGAGAGTTCGAATCCTGCCATTCGAATAATGTCGTAGACCATATCCTAGTTTAAGTCTAGAGCTTAGTTGGTGGTTAAAGAAATATTAGTAATTTAACAAAAAAATAGCTGACATTTAAAAAAAATGTTACGTAGGCTTAATGTCAACTGCCTTTGTCGCAGGTGAATTAAAATATCAAATACTAATTGATATTAAATGGTGATTTATTGTACGGCGTCCCTTATAGCCTTGGACTCGATAATCTTTTTATTTGTTGCCATAAGTCGGAGCACCATTAGCTTTTAATCACGGCGTTGAATCAGAAATGTCACTTGCAGTGTTCTCGTATAATTAATCACTATTTACCTACTTCCGAAGCATATTTTAAGAAATTTTAATACTCATGATAATTGTATATTTAGTCGATGACATTGAATGTGGATGGCTATAAAGGTAGAGGAATACCGAAGAAGGTGTGGATGGATTGCGTGAAAGAGGATATGCGTAGAAAGTGTTTGAGTTCAGATATGACGACTGACAGAGATGTATGGAAGAGTAGAACATACTGTGCCGACCCTGCGTAGGGTAAAGGGCAGATTGATGATGATGATGATACATGCAAGTCAAAGAATGTAATTTATTGATGCCCTTTTTAATGAATACGTTAAGTTCTCAGTTCAGAACTACTTTGGTCTTTTTTTACAGTCCTCTTACTGTATCAAATTTGACTTCAGGTTAGTTTTATAAATTCATGAATATTATTGTTAGATTAAAAGCTACTAATGAAAAAGGTTACATTAATTAATGCTGGTGACATTTTTTATGGTAATAAGTTTTTTCTTTTTTTAAATAACGTAATCAAAAAACACCACCATTCCAAACGTTGCAACATCTTTATGGTAAAAACTAAAAAAAAAAAACTCCATTTTCAACATATCAATAAAATTTAAATAAATAACGAATCACGAATATATCCGAGATTATTATTTAAAAGCGTTAATCCATGAGTATTAGAAATTAACATAATCTAACATTGATTTAATTAAACATTTAATTGGTTTTTGATACGTGCAACGTCCATGCACATTCTGATCTTGGAAATAGAAAGAAAGTACATATGAGTAAAGAAGTGCAAATGAAAATAAGATTTTGAAACTATTTGTGAGTAACATACTTCGGTAAAGAAATACATATCCCAATATTCCTAGTTTTATTTTAATAAATCACGTGGTTTTTAATTAAGTTGTCGCAGAGAATACATCCATCAAGTGCAGTGACAAATCTCGGTTGAATAAAGTAACAAAATGGTCTGTTCTCGTTGTTAACATAATTCATGTACAGTCAACACCAAAATCTTCATTTACTACGTCCTTTCCACCGGTGGATTGGCGCCTTAGTGCATACGGCAGGAAGTCGTTGGATACGGAAGGCGGAGGACGGTATACTGTGGATGGCACTGGGAAAGACCCATATCCAGCAGTGGGCTGGATATGGGTGGGCTACTTCAGTCTGTTTTCCCACGATTGTGTTACACAAAAATGTTAAGAGAAGAGATGATTCGACATCCAAAGGCTTATTTTTTCTGACACTACTTCTAAATCTTAAATAAATGTAAAATCATTAGAATCTTTAATGTATGTATGTACTAACGTTGCCCGCGGCTTAGCCTAAAATTATTTTTATTTTTTATTTTCGTTTACTCTCCGTTTCCATTGGTGGCAGCTCGATGTTACATAGACTATAACCTTCCTCGATAACAACCTATCGAATATAAATAGATTTTTTAAAATCCATCCAGTAATTTCTCAGATTAGCGTGTTCAAACAAACAGACTCTTCAGTTTTATTATGTAAGTATAGATTACTCCTATTATGATGAAATTAGCGAAATTTCAGCCAAATCAATGTTGCTGTTTAGTCATGTTAATGGATATACCTCGATAAAACCGAATTTAAATATTCACTTAAGTTGTTTTTGTATAAATTTATTTTCGCAAGTTCTTACCGCGAACATTATTAATAAAAAAAGAGATTTGAAACATAAATTTAAATATGTACAATACTAGGCGTGACCCGCGACTATGTTTGCAAAAAAAAAAACTTAATTACCAATCTATGTATACTACGAGACTATATAAACTACAGTATTATTCTAAATTTCTGCCAAATTTCATTCACATCCATGATAAATATGTGCTGAGAAAACAGAGGTGTCAATAGATTTACTCATTTCGGAATAACATTTCCGTCATTAATTCCTTTTGCTTTTTTTTTTAATTTGCCCCAATATAAACAAATGGCATTTAACATTTAGGAGGACCGATTTATTTCTACTATATCTATTCCGAAGTATATAAATACTGGTATCTTATTTAAATTTAAGCGCGACTTTTTAAGTTTTTTTTTGTTATCCACACAGCTATTTAATTAACGTGTTAATATGATGATGAAAATTTTTAAATTTAAGGATCAATTAAAAAAACTAATTTAAATCAAAAACATATATTAATAAAAAATAAAGATAAATCAGAGGCCTTTATATCTACGCATAAGAAGTCGCCAACAATGGTTAGGTAGTGTGAGAATATTGTATCCTTCTATATGATGGCTGTAAAGGGAGAAGACAGAAGAAGGTATGGAGGGATTGTGTGAAAGGATATGCGTAGGAAGTGTGTGAGTTGACAGAGATGTATGGAAGAGTACATACTGTCGCTTTGTATGGAAAAGGGCTTCTGTGAGAAATGAAGTATGAAATACAGTTTGTGTTTACGAATAGATTTTTTTTAATGTTTTATATCATAATGTAGGCAGCATCTTGTAGCATGTCAGGACGCGAAATGATGTTTACCTTACAGGTAAACTTGTTAGTTGTTAGCGTTGTTACAAAGCAGAAATTGTGCTTGCAGTTGGAGTTACTTTATCTTATTTTAAATTTAGTTTGTCTCTCAATTGTATTGTATTTTCTATATTCTTCGTTGACATCGTGCATGCGCTTTAAAGAGAATTTATTTTCCTACTTTGGTCTTTGTTCCGCATTGGATAAATAAAGGCATTATTATGACACTCGTATTATCTCATGCAACCTAACATAATCTTAATTTAACCATCCTAAATATTTATACGTGAAGTGAACACTTTAAACCGTTTTAAGGAAATTGTATAAACAAATGGACTCGAAATTTGACATAGTTAATGTGGAGAAGTGCATATAATTATTTTAATAAAAAGAAAACGAAAAAAAAACCTCTATTTTGTATTTCGACCAATGAACGACCACTAGTCAAATAAATAATTATTATGATTTGAAACCTTATTGTGTTAAATATGGATGTGTAGATTGGGAACCATCGACCAAAATAATTAATTAACAAAACGTTTTCGATATATTACTCTTAAGAAACAAAAATAGATAAAAAAAAACTGTTTACCTGCTTTATTAATTGAGACATTTTGTGTTAGCGAAACATTGCCTTTATAACAGATAAAACATTTCATTGGCTCGTTGTCCCTTGAGGCTATAACCTCTCTTATAATACCAATAAACTTTTTGGACCCGGACAAGACCAGCAAGAAAAAAGTAAAAATTCGCTTCAGAAATTTGACTTTTATAATTAATTAACTTTCATTGCTTGTAAGTTCAAAACGTTCGCTGCAAAACGAGGCCCTAAATCATCCCTCATGTGGTGCGGCAAAGAAAAACGTATACTTCTCTGTGTTGCGAAGGGCATACATTTCTTAAAGGAGGTGGGGTCTAATGGACCGCGTGTCGCGCTAGCGTCTAGTCACGGAGCGGGTCGATAACACCTCGTACTGCAGGAACGGTAAGTACGCAAAAATTGGTGCCGCAGCGAATGTGTTAAATAAATTGAAAGCAAAGGCATGCTTATGTGCAATAGAGAAAACGTGTTAATAGTTTCGGCCAATGTTGATGAAACTCCAGATTCTAACAGTTTTTTTTTAAAACAAATTTCAGGGTAACAAATTTTACTCCAAAAAGACATGTATCAAAACATATCGCCGTCCCACTAATTCTCTTTGTAACAAAAGAGATAACAATATGCTCTCTTGTTTACATTGGTTCTCACTGATAACATTTTCACTCAACAAAGGTCTAATGAGTCAATTCAATCATTGCCCGCTTTGTTCTGCGAACCTTTCTCGTTTCAACGCGAAATGAAAATAAAAAAATAATAAAAAAGCGGCTCTCGGTCTAAGAGATAATCGGTGATGAGATCTCGGCTGTCGGGATGATTGCATTGTTTGTAAATGAGAGCGGCCGCAAATAAAACGAAATGTTTATTCGGTATTGCTTTATCCGTTGTAAAGAGGACAACCTTGACTTGTTTTTGATACATCTTATTGAAGTAAAGTAAAAACTTTAGAATTTAATAAAAAAAAAAACTTTCTAACTGCTCGACTATGTAATCAAAGAAATCTACGTAACTTACCTGTCTCTAGATAATGTGGTTTGGACTGTGTTCTGGTGTATAAATCAATCAGTTTTTTATCTATTTGTGTGTACTGTGTACATTTTACACTAAAACTCTAAATAACATTATACTCCTCATGACATCAGCACTGACATAGTTGTTATATAATTTGATCTTCTTTTGTTTATATAATATAGACGTTAGATTGACATATAAATGGTATTTATTATCTCTAATGCCTATGTTTACTGCAAACGCTTTGTGGTGTATACAGTGGATGTTAAACGGTAGATATTAACAGTCAAGAGGCTGCCTTGCGGCGTTAACGAGCATCTTCAAACCCCCTGGATTGTGGGGATCTGTGTTTGTAATCTTTATGTTTATCTCCTTTCGTTCCTTCGCAATGCTTCAATTTAATGCTTAGATGCATAAGATTAAAATAATGAGGAGGGGCAAGAGACGATAAATGTTATTGAAAATTATTACATTTTAATTCTATAGACGTGACTTGAAAGCTTTAATGGTACAAATTGTAGAACTTTGTAATTTTATCCGTGTCAAGAAATATGTTTTCTTTCTTTCCAATTACAATACTATAACTAAGTTTAATTATTTATCGACAGACTTAGTTTGTTCGATGAACACTAAATGCTTATGTAAAAAAATAATATAAAATATTCGTACAGTATTTGTGGCATTAAACAATTGCGGATGTTATTTCGATAGGCGTTATTAAATTGGTGAAGATTTTATTTTATAATAACGGGACATCTAAAAGGTAACCTAAAAATAATAATACCGTCCTTACAAAAGGCTAATTAGAAGTTGTCAAATTCGGTATTGAGTATACTAAGTAAATGTGTTTGTTTAGCACTAACAGTGAGGTAATTTGTTAAAATTGTACAAAATTCTAATAAAGAATAAACATTTTTTTTTTACATCTCTTCCAAAATTTAATCAATCTATGTATTTGTAAAAGGCCATTTAAAGTTGCTTTAACTATTCAAGCTTTAGAATTATTTTTGCTGAATGCTATATAGACCTGTATTCAGGGCGTGTAATGATTCAACGTTGCGGATCATTGCTCCATTCGAACGCACGGCGCGATCGTTGCAAGCCATTTACAATGCTCTATACTAATTGATTACCTTAATTACCTAATAAATGAAATGTTATGTTCATATCTTAATCCATTTCATGGTAGATTTGTGTGTACTAATAAGGTTACATCTGAGTACTGTTCCTTTGCAAGATGTGGAGGTCAAATTCCTTAGCAGATTACATTAGCCGTGATTACAACTTAATGTATAACTCAGCAGTTATGAAGACTTAACGTTGAAAGTAAGAAAAGAAAATCAAACATAATTATGGCTAGACTAAGGTATAATTGGTTGACGGGGTACAAACATTTTCTTTAAAGTTTTCGTATCGATGTTGTCAAAACATCGCTTTGTGTAGCGCCCCCTATCGGTTGGAACCTACAAATGTCATACACATGTCGATGTTATTATAAATTATACGATAGACCCATTTAAATATAAAGTATATAAATTCCAAGTTATTATTTTTCCAATACTAATATTTTTAGTCGTTATTACAGATTATTGTAGCTTTCATCACAATATGTTTTATTGTTTTTATAAGTTTTTCTTTTAATTGCGCGCGGAACAAATCGCATGCAAAAGTAAATTAATTATCTTCGTTAACTGCACTTTTGAAACTATTTAATTACAGTTTTCTTTAATATGAATAACAAACATCGATTCTTTGTTTAATCATTTGTTTTAAATTGATCTTTTTATCAAGGTAGGAATGATGTAAGGAAATCTGTAACTACGACAATTATTGTGGTGTTAAATATAAATGAATGAATGATGGCGACTGTAAATGGAACTGTGTTATCTTGTCTATTTCACTTGGACAGCAATTCGCTTTGGTACAAGTCCATAATTCATCACGTCGCCGACGCCATTATCGGAATGAAGAGCATTTCATTGCGAGCATCCGCGCCTCGTTCCAAATTCCAGCTCCGCTCAATGTTTTGTCAAAGTTTAACCTGAATTATCTATTCATTGTGACCGTTCTGCCATTTATAAAACCATCTACAATGATTAAATAATATTTTATGTGTTTTTTTGTTCCGGAAATTGGTAGCAGTTAACTTACTTATTATTTTACCACTCCGACTAAGTCCAATGCTTGCTAGGATAATTTAAATACTCTTATAACGGGATTCGAACTTACGACCACAAGATCTGAAATCCGTACTCTCAATCATTACGCCATTGGAGCTTCAATTTTTTTACTAGTTTGCAATTATGGAAAGTTATTTTAGTCGTTCGTTTTATTTAGAAATGCAAACCCTTTTGAATTGAAGACAATTTAGTTACACAAAAAAGAAAAATAACCAACTAATAAAGCATTTTAATGTTAATAATATAGGAATGAGGTTTTTCTCCAATTTCATATAGTTTGTTCCCGTATATCTTTGCTGTAATTTTGGTGAAAAAAAAAGGAAAACATAAATAATGTTAGATTTCCACTAAAACGAACGATTCAAATATTCGACCCACGTTCCACGTAAATTGGTGGGCTTTGACATAAAAAGAAAAAAACAAAACGACCCGTTTCCATTTGTCACTGGATACCATAATACTTAGATATTTGATTTGTTGCCCCCAACTGAAGTTGTCAGTGTTATTGATGTGTACCGAAATTGGAAAGTTCAAACGCACTTATCTCGCAGATTTAGATAGCGGGGCAATTTATAAGGCGGGGGACTCCTCCCCTACAGTGCGCTCTTGACAGCACGCACGAGGCCGCCACTGTCGCCTTCAGACACTTTGATGGGTAATATTTGAATTTCATGTAAATTAAACAAAAAAAAAAACAAGACAACATCTCTCAAACAAATATCTTAATACAACATAAAAAAGGGAGTAACTAAATATTGACCAGATTGATGATAGAAACAACAAATCTACTTCAGTCACTGGATGTCGTACGGCATCTGAATTTAACTATTGAAATTAAACGCGAGATTAAAAGGAAAATATATTGAAAGAAAGACATTGTACAAAAACGGGGCGTGCAAAACAAACAAGTGAATATCGAATAAAACGTGTTCTTTTTCATAAATGAGTTTTCTTCCTTTTTGTTATCTGGCTTTCCATGCTCATGTATAAAACCTCCTTGCTAATATCAAAAATGATTAAACATCCGCTTTACATGTATTACAATAAATGACTTAACACCATTTTTATGAATAAAGTAAGTTTGAAGCGCCGATAGCATAATGGTTGATGGTACGGACTACCGAACTAGCGTTCGTTAACACAAGCTTCATTAAACTTACCTGGAATTGTAAGAAGAAATTTAAGTAAAGAAATAATAAGAAATGTTAGTTACCATAATTTACTGATATTTAAAAAAGGTGACTATAAAATACACAAATGTATATAAACCAGTGAAAAATGACTTACAGTTGAACAATAACAATAGGGGTCTTTGTATAATGTTCAGATACTGGTCGATAGCATCGTACTCGCGTTAAATGCCATCCACATTGAATCTGTTATCCCAGCGATTTTAACAGCTTGCAGCGCCATTCCACCTTCGGAACGCGGTGATATCGAGCACTTTGGTTCTGCTACAGACTGTCACTATATCCATAAAAATCACGATGAACACGAACCAAATTTTCCAATACATATATTTACTTTCAGTACGGAAACATCACGAATCATGTCTTCTATTGGACTTAGGAACTTACCGAGTAACCTGTCGTGATTTCGATCATATCCAAGGACCATCATTTTCGATAGTGACGTTGTGTTATAAGAGGGCTTGTAGTCGCATAACCGTAGCTAACGCAGAAGCCGTCCCAACCGTCTTAGATTCTAAGGGTAATATAACAAAGGAGAGCGGTAACTAATAACACACGTCTGATTGCATACCAGCCTCACCTTGATCACATCGTATTATTGGAATGGAAAGAGACAATCAACCGAATCGATTTAATTAAGATCAATCAATTGTAAGGGCGATGGATCGCGTTGCGGATTTCAAGGAATGCCACCAATTCCGCTCAGCCAGTCGGCTAGATGAATATTTATGTGCAGACCTGTCCCGGATAATTGCTGCTCCCCTGCCGATATATTGCTACTACTGTTATGCCCTAGTATAGTCTTCAATCGCCAATTATTTTTAAGATTCAATATTGCATTTTAAATTACATTTTTTCATTTTAACAAAGCTGAGTTATTTTTTTGGTACATACCTATGTCCAGCAGTGGGCAGACAAATATTTAAGGTAATAATTAAGACGATGAGTATTTTATAATTGTTTCTTTTATGTCTCCACTCTCGGGGTTCAAAGCCTATCTAAGTTAAGGGTGACTAAGACTTAGTCAACCACGGTCTAGTGCGGGTTAGTTGACCAGCGTAAAACCATTACGTTTCTGTTGATAACTATTGTAACTATTGAACCCCTAGCAAGAACACCTTCACCAATTGAATTGAATACCACCATGTAGTTTGTTTAATACAAAATTAATTAATGCAGCCGGTCCGTAAAATAAACACCGCAGACAAATTATCACGCGCACGGGGAAGCTTTTAAACTTAATTTCCAGCGGCCAACCGCATTTAAGAACTTAAAAATTTCCAGTCGTTTACAACAGTTTATGAGCTCACTCGCCCGGCTCAAACTTCGCTGCAGCAATGAAAGTCAACAAGTTTATGTTGCCTAACCGAATAATTATGGTAGACGCTGCACGGAAGTTTAGTTGCTATTTGTTGTTATAATACATATTTCAATTAACGGGTTTAATAGTTGTTTATTGTAAAGTTTATTTTAAGATTTTCGAGGTGAATTAATTTTCTTAATTTGATGTTTTTTCATCATCATCATCGTATCAGCCACACGTCCCCCAATGCTCAGCGTAGGTCTCCCCCAAAGATCGCCACGAAAATCGGTCCTTGATTTCTTTTGAAGACATTATATCGAATGAATACATTCTTTCATGTTTCATTCTGTGTTTAATTTATAATACAGAAGATGGACAAGTTGAAGATGAAATCTTGTTACGTAGAATGGATGGGGAGACGATAATGAATAAATATTTTGCGCTTAAATCAATATCTATGAAAATAGTATTTATTCTAGAGTGATATCGTATAAAATCATGGGCACTTAATCGAGGTTATGGTTTAAATGTAGAGATATTTTAAGAATTAAATGAAATACAAGTGTTGGTTAAGTTAAATAAAAGTGATACAACTTGTTACTAGATGGCGCTGTTCATAATCATCATATCTTCGGTTAAATAGAGAAAAAATAGCAGTATTCAAAATGTAATTTTTTTACACGACAAGCATTTAAAGTTTTTAAATTTGTTTTAAGTAATAATCAAATTTTCCGAATATTTAAAAAATGACATTTTTCTATTTAAACGACGATATATTTTAGTCATGACCAACCATGGAGTGAGTTCAGATATGACGGCCGATAGAGACGTATGAAGGAGTAGTACATACTGCGCCGACTCCGTGTAAAGAAGCTGGTAATAAAATTTTCATTAAATATGCGGTTGGGCTCCTGCTACGGGCGCCGTTAAATTAAATCATAGCGTTATTGTATAAACAATCATGTCTTAGTTTATTAAGTAATAAAATTTGGTTGCTTTTTTTAAATTATTACTATCAGTATATTAGTCTATAACAAAATAGAATATGATTATGAATAGATGCGTAAAGCTGTTTGAAAGTTACACCACGGATGAAGCATTTGAAACGCAAAAAGTTAGCGTGGTTAGACATGTTATGCGGAGTGATGAAATAAGATTATCGTCATCATCAGATTTTATCTGTCCACTGCCATATATCATCATCAGCTCAATATACGTCCCCACCGAGGGGCTCAGAGCCTACCCTAATGCGTGACTAGGCAATAGTCAACCACGCTGGCCCTGTGCATTGTTGACTTCACACATATCTTTGAATTTCTTCGCCGATATGTGCAGGTTGCATCACGATGTTTTACTTCCCTTCAATGAGATACAGATGGCTAAAAAGATAGAGTAAGACCGAGGAAAATATGAATAGATTGGATGAACGTGGATATGCGTAAGAAAAAAGTGAATTCAAGATGTCTGATAGATATGTATGTATGTATGCTAGGCCTATCCTCAGTAAGGTGAAGGGCAGAATGATAAATCAGGTGACTTAGAGAGAGTTCACACTCTTCGTGTGTGAACAAATTAAATTAACAAATGTAAATAGAATAATTTTTATTCTTTATCAAGTATAAATACATTTCATTAACCTAGTAGTAAATTTCAATAGGTGATGCAGTTTTCATAAAATAACTATGTATAATTTGGACTAACTTATATAATAGTATAGTACAATCCCATTTTTTTTGGTAATCTAATCTATTAGTGCCATAATGCGTCGCTTTTTTATATGAAATCATGATAGCACAAGTTCCGAAACAGGGACGGCCAAGAAAATCATCTTCACATGTTCAACAGCATGTTTTACTATATCTCTGATGATGGGTGCTCCTAATTCTGTGATTAACACTTTCCAACTGTGATCAATCAGATCCAGAAGTGGTTTGGCTGTGGACATATAATTGTGGTCTTAGTCAATTAAAATAAGTCACCTGACATTCAAATCTATAGTAGTAGAATCTTCAGAGATTCTTTCCCTTTTTATACTAGCTTTTTCCCGCTTTGTATGATCGAAATTAAAAAAAAACAACTTAGTATTTATTTACGTGATATACAAGACAGTCATCTGTCTCTGATCCAAATTTAAAATATATTCGTAAAGCCGTTTTGGAGTTGCCAACGTATAAACATCTGTACATACATAAATCTAACCTTTCCAATGTATAATTTTAGTAAGATTATTTCCGTTTTAAAGTTTTCATCTTTATGAATTAATATTAGGTAACTCACCTCTAACAGCATCTCCTCCATATAGATTGTGAGGAATCAAAAAGACTTTGTTGATTAAATCATAGTTGTAATCGTAGCCTGTAATCTTCCAATGCTTATCACCTTTGTCGTCGGTGATCGTTTTATATTTTACATCGATGGTGAACCCGACATTATCTGAAATTGAAATTTCAACGTCATCAGACTTTGTCTGTACACTGGCCATAGGTCATCCATAATGACTTCCTTGGGGAAGACCTATTTTACTGTCATGTGTGTATAAAACAATAATATTCAAATTGCCGTAATCAGAGTTCGCGATATTGAAAGAATGAACAAAACAATGTATGCTCTAAATCAATCGGTTAACGTTTATTTTTCTATGTAAAGAGAATAAATCAACGTTTATAACATGACTAATAAGCCAGTATACCTATCAGAGGTATTGTTTAAAAAGAGCGAATAATGAGGAAGAATTAATTTACCTGTTTTTATTTCAACGTTTCCTTCTCCTTCAGCGGGGATGATCAGGATTTTCCCGCTCAATGTATAAGTGCCGTTAGCATAAAGGGGACATTCCAGACCTACATGAATAATCGATTTCGCATCATCAACACTGTAAAAAAAAAATCAAATCGTCAAGATACAATTCATAAGCGATCTTCTTATATAACAGAGGAGTGAGAAAAGGAATTGAAATGTGCAAAAATTACATATTTTAAAATGTTTTCTGAGATATAATTTACATATGAATGACCGGTTTGCGTCAATACGTCAACTAACCGCCAACTAGTTTCTAAAATTATTACATTTTATGTTTCATACAATGGAATTTAAAAATAAAACTTACTTCACAGCCTTGAACGCACACTGGCTTAAACCATGTATGTTTAAATCTTTGAAATTCAGTTTCATTTCACCCTGATTGGAACTGACTTCCTTTAGGTATAAAGGTTCACTGGACGGGATGCCGAGCTTGGGTATACCAGGTGCAATATAAGATAACGCCGCTGTTGCACTGGAGATCATGCATTTACTATCCGTAAGCTTGCATGGCTTTATGAATGGTGCTGGAAATAAAAAAAAAATATGAAGATTAAATACCGTCGAATTTGTTGCCTACTTTTGAATAGATATGTATATAATTAGTTTGTATCTACTTTTGTTATTTAGTTTTAGAAAATGATAACTTCATGAATTCGTCAGTATTTTTATGATATTTTTTATGATGACATGGGTGTGGATATATATTAGTTTTTTTTTTTAAATTTGAATTTATTTGACTATTAAATTGTAATTAAATAATTGTGTAAAACTTACCCACGGCACCGTTAGCTTCCGATAATACGAACACGAGAAAGGCAAATAAAAATATGTTCATTGTAAATTAATTAGGTCTTTATGTTACGAATATAAAATATGAACTGGCGTATCATTAATAGAATTAGGCGATTTATATATGTGATTTTGTAAGCGTGCTGGAACTTTGTTTTAAAGCAATCAAATTATAATCAACTAATTTAAACACGAATACGTAATTAGTATCTAAAACAAAAAAAACTTTTTACTTCTGGAAATCATCGAGTGACTAATTGGATAGCCTAGTCACCCCTAATAGTGGGGTAGGCTATGAGCCCCTCGGTGGGGACGTATAGTGAGCTGATGATGATGATAGTACTAAAAGCATTCTCATTTGCTTCTAGCATTTGTTTATTTAATAAAGATAATTGTCATGAGTTCGACTATATTTAGACAAGACATCTTAGGCCAAAAATTACTATAAAAGGAATGGCGGCCACGGATAGGTCGACGCAGTATAAGGCCTGGTCTAGTGCTTTGTATGCGAGAGGGACAGGAAACCGTTCCAGTACCGCCCGCATCACACGATGACAGCATCGTGGTATCATGGGGAAGGCCTACGTTCAACAGTGGACTAACTTAGGCTGTTCATATAGAATAGGATAGGTAAGTGGAAAGAATCTGAAGCACCCGCTTTTTGTACCATTATAGAAAGAAAATGCTACCTTAATCTTGTTGCAACTATGGACAGTTGACCTTTGTTGAACCTATTAAGAACAAAATTTGACTGCTTGCTACGTTTACCATATATTACTATATGAAATATCTAGTATCTACAATTTTGTACGGAAGATAAATTAATTAAAAAATACCTTGTAAATATGCATATTATAACAATGTTAATTTTATTCTGTTCCGCTAGAGTTACGGTCACTAATGTTTTGTTTAATGATGAATTTTTATTGTAATAATGAAATATATTTTAATAAAAAGATGGGTTGAGGTCACTTATACGATTGTTTACTTGAATAGGCTTTATTCAGACTGAAGCGGTTACTTCGCTATTTTGGCGAAGTAACCAATCAGCAGCCAGCACAAGACACAACATAAGATTGATTCCGATTTATTTGATTAAGATTTTTGTTAATTTACTAATATTTATTTTATCACTACAACTAAACTTTAGGCTTGTCCTAGGATATGTTTCACGACAATAGTCGATTGGTGGAATTTGAACTCTCTACTACGTGATATTTGACCCTTAATTTTTATTTTTGACTTAACTGTTTCAACTTACTTCGGTGTTCTTGATGACTTAAATTGATTGCGTTTTTTATCTATTTATAAGAACATAGAATAAAAAGAACGATAACCTGAAACGTGTCCCTAAACCCATTACTGGTTTGTCCAGACACTTTGGTAATATGTTAAAAAAATCATTGACACGTTTGCTGCTGCACCCATTTTTACGTACTTTCCGTCCCTACGGTACGAGGTGTTATTCACTCGCTCCGTGACTAGACTTTAGCGTGACACGCGGTCCATTAGACCCCACCTAATTTAACAAATTTATGCCCTTCGCACCACAGAGAAGTGTACATTTTCCTTGCCGCACCACAGGGAAGTTGCATTAGGGGTGATTTAGGCCTCGTTTTGCAGCGAACGTGTTAAAGTATAATATTTTTTTTAGCTTAGTAAGGTCGCTCATATATAGGATGCTACATTTATGTCATAATTTCGTTACGCTTTAAATTTTAAGTTATCACTCGTAAAGTGCTAACAAGTCGCAAGGCAATCGAATGCTTTGAGTGGAAACTGTTGAATTTTGTATGAAACAGATGCACTTGGTACCGGCGAAGACAGATGATATTTCCTCCCAGACCAACATCTCGGCAGGATAAAATATGTACGTGCCGTTTTCACATCGAATTCGTACTTGTATTTCGATTTATGAGAGTTTCGAGACGTTATACTGAAATATATGTGGAATATTTTCAACTGCATATTCTCGTCAATTTTAAGAATAAAAAAATTCTATACCGCTAACATGCTTTAACCGTGGATTTCCAATGACAAAACCACATATGCCTCTTGTGTTGAAATCTGTATTCGATCTGTTTTTTTAATTACTTTGACTAGTGACCTCATTAGAATCTTAAGTGGTCCGCCTAATTGTAACCTTGGTATCCGAAATTCATGCTAAGTTTCTCACTCTGATAGTAATTACCGACTCTAAGTAAGGCAGTGAGACTTACAAGTAATTGGAAACAAAAAAAAGTCGGTCTTAGTTGTATAAATGGCGACGCCGGCAAACTGCGACCGGTGGCGCACCGACTGGCAAAGACCGAGAAGTCGACGCACGTCATGGGGCCCGCCGTCTACAACCGCATGCCCGATGACGTCACAGCTACCAGTCTCGCCACATTAAAAAAGAAACTGAAGTCGTGGCGTATCCAGAAAGCGCTGTATAGCGTAGATGACTTATTGAAATGAAATATCGACTTAACATGTTACTTTGTTTAATTCTAATCTTATTAATTAAATTTTATAATTTCATTGTTTGACTGACTAGTAACTACTGACATTATTGCAAAATATCTATTGTAGTTGACTTTAGGATGACAATTTGAATGTATATACGTCACGTGTAATTTACATTACCAATAAAATAAAATAAAACCGGTTTTAAATCTATGTTTAATATAACAAAGCTGAGAACACTGAGTTCCTATTTGAAAGTTGTTTGAGGAACTGGTTTTGAAATAACAAGCTTTAAAAATATAATATAACTGTAAAATGTGAAACATAATTATGCACCGATGCGAAAAATTGCAGAAAAAAAACACAAAATATTCAGACATGCCTCATTTTAATCAAATTAGATAATAATACGGTATTAAATTAGTAACTTATACGACCTGACGATTCCAGTCTAGCTATTTAATAGCGTAAAATTTATTCTGTTTTGCATTATACAGGATATTCGGAAAACACGTGTAACACACAACAGATTCCTTTGTCGAATATTGACTTTTTTTTTTTACGCTGGGAAATGCATTTCCGCATCCCCCCCCCCCGTTTCCGGAGGGGTATGTGGGACTCAAGCCGAAAATAAACGGGAATACCCACTAAATCCCAGCGATGTTCCTTCGCGTCGCCCTTTGGCTGGGCCACGGGAACACTTTCGCAATCTTCCGTGACCCATCCGATGTCGAATAACGACCTAACCCAACTCTTTCCAAAGTTGATTGATTTTGACACTAGAGGGCTTCAAATATCTCGAAATGTCTTTTCTAAACTCGGACTTACTTTTCTTTTTCTCAATGGCCGGCCACATATCTGTAGTTCCTCCGGTGTTTCTGATGTCCAAAAGCATCGATAGTCACATTTGCGATCCAGTATCAGTAGTTAGTATCCAGTAAGTATTCGCCGAAATGGCGAAAATGAAATAGGCACAAAATACAATGACTTTTAGCCTGTCCATGTGAAAAGTGAGGTAAGCGGTATCTAGCTTTGTAGCTTTTGTTATATTTTTATTTAAATAATTTATTCTGTGTACAAATATTCTTAAATACGACATAAATGTTTGAATTAATGTTTTTTTTTTATTAAAAGTAATAATTCCACGTAACTGTCAAAACGATAAGCTTGTTTATAAAAAAAAAATGTTTGTGTACTGTCTACCTTAAACAGGGCGGATTTATTTAAATCATCTTGTATTCCATGTAATGGAAATTTCAACAAATATGTTTATTAAGCTTATTGTAATTCTCAACTTGTTAACAGTTGTTGGTCATTTAATTAATTTAATTAGAAATATGAGAAACAAGAAGTTGTATAAACAATTTTATCAACGTTAATTAACTTAATTAATATAAAAAATACGATATTGTATGTACGAAAATCGTAGTAAAAAAGAATAAGAAATACTTGATACGGAAATTTTTTGACTAAAAACTTGTTTTTTTATTATAGACATTGGATCATTGTTACAGAAGCGTTTTGTGGAAGCAACTGACGTATATTTTAATTACAACAACAGCCGAAAGAGATGTGTACAAACATACTGTTATCTCTTTCTTTCTTAAGATAAAGAAATAGATGAATATATGTGTTTTGTTGCGATGTCTAGTTGTTCCAGCAATGCGATATACACAAACAAAATTCTTCTCTATATCTTTATCATATTCATATTGTGAATGCGAAAGTCTATATGGATGGATAGACCAATGTTTGTTAATAGATAACTCGAAGATGGATGGAGGGATCTGGATGCAATTTGACACATAGATAGATTACTATCTAGAATAGCGATTGGGCTATTTTCTTTTTAGCTTTTAAATTTAGTGTGGATGTAATCGCGTGAAAAAGCTAGTTTATGTATGAAAATGTACAAAACCGGGACTTTCTGTTTGTAACTATTTTAGAGTGTAAACATATGAACACGTTTTGCATGAATCATAATATTTCTTTGTAGATACCTGTGTTTTAGCGTTGCATTGAAGTTTCCATGTTTTGAGATCGCGCTTTTACGTTGACGATAAGGGAAATGTGTGTCAGTTTAAAAGGCACTGAAGTAAAACGGTGTTGGTAGTTTTTTTTTGATGTGGGTTTTTGTTGTGAAACACTAGTCTACGATGAATTATTATTATATCTAAAAAAAACTCTTTATATTCATTGTTTTTACGAGTGTACAAACTAGGTTCTACCACAGGGTACAGCCATTCTATTGGTATTGTTTGCATTTTTAATAGTAGTAGATTTTCGTTAATTTATAATATTTAATTAACCATTCCAGGTAAGTTTGAAAAAGCTTGTGATAGGATATGGTTCACGACAAAAATCTAACGGAGGGATTCGAACCCTCTACCACTAGTACGGTGGCCCTTACGGTGGCATAAGGTATCATCCCATTAGTGGTTTTGAGGTCAGCCTTCCAATAGGAAGGAGAAGCTAAATATAGCCTCTGACACTTTGCTGTGTCGTCAATCTATACGTTTTAGATATGATTGGCACCCATGTTGTTATTGTGTGTTTTCTTTCTATCTTTTAAAACTAATTACAACTGAAACAAAGCTATTGGTTTATAGTTACACTGTGATACTATTTATATATATTATATGGTGATATTAAAATACTCGCCTTGATATTGGTTTACCTCTGTGTTGTTCTGCTTTTAACTTCCATACACAGAATGCAATCCTTTCAACGATGGCTCGGTTTCCGCGTGCATTGTTTTAAAACAATTGTCTGTTACGATGCTGTCGTTCTATCCGTGACATGTTTTCCGTAACTACATAATTCCGTTGAAAATATCTACTATTTAAAATGATGAAAAAGAATGGATTAAAAAAAATGCGTAATAATATGATATTATTACATATTTTATTTGAAATATTATTTTAATTCAACGAAATATCTCATATAGCTTGAATTGCAAATTGTAGCTGTTTTGACATTACGATATTCTAAACTAAGCGGGAAAAGGAATTCTTTGATTACATTATAGGAGGTGGAAACTTTTTAAACTATTCACAGGAACCCTTTTCTTAGGGTTTCATTACAGCGAAGTGCACTCGACGCCGATGCCCGCTCAACTGTACACATTATAACTGTACACATGCCGCCTTCTCTACATAATTATTTATGTAGAGAAGGCGGCACACGGCTCTTACGAGGGTAAGTTATCAAAGAGATCTTTTGTGAATCACGTTTATAGCTGAATCCCCTTAGTTTGTAAGAAAATTTTACACAAGTAAATTAAACATTTTATAATAAACGATTTTTTCAACTATCGACCTTATAACAATGCTATCATTTGTTATTTAAATTTGGAATGTGAAAAAAGGAAGTAGCTACGCAAGACTGCATAAGTATTGGTAAGAGCGTAGGGTCGCAAACGTCTCGGTGTTCGAATACCATGTCCGCTTCTTTACACAAATTAACGAACGAGGAACACAAAAAGTGGGATAATAGTATAAAGCAATTATTCGCCTACCTCCTCTGACTACTAACCTACTTTTTTCCCACAATTATATTTAGAAACTGCGTTCTATTAGCTATTATAGGCATCGTCGACTCAAGGCGTTTGAAACGTTTAATGGACTATAGCTTTAAGGTTGAACACTGCGTATGGACGCGTTGGTACTTATTTTACACCCGATCTCTACTACGCTACTTGTATGTATACATCTTGACAGACAACAGTGTGCGTTAATATATGTGTCAGGCTAAACAAAGTCGACAGTTACAAAGCAGAAATTTAAACCTTAACTATCTTAAAGTTCCTGATAATTAAGCTGTCAATAATTGTATCAAAGTTTTTCTAATTCCAATTTTCTTACCTGTTACAAGTAGCGCTTAAACTTTTCACTCATAACATTAAATATTTGAAACGAAAGTGCAACATAACCGTGTTCCAGTATAGGAGATAATGCCTTAAAGTTTCGTATGCAATGCTCCCGGGCGGCTAGAATATTCATGGTATACATCTTGTACCGCGAACTTGGCACATCATTTTAATTACAAGAGTCGTTGTTGTAAAGGAAAAGTTTTACCTACTTGTACACCTGCTCAGTTAAAATTCTTTAGGATATAACAATTATTAAATAAACATTTTGTTTTACGTGTTTTAATCACGACCGTAATTTACAAACGGATTTACTGATTGCGTTACATTTTAGAACAATTTAGAAAATTCAATTACTAAAAAATATTTTACACATACAATGTTATTAAAACAACATTTGACAAACCAATATCTACGAAGTTTGCTATGAAAATTTAAAAGGGCCTTTGAATTATGGAATTATAAGGAATTGAAATTTATGGATGGAGAAAAATGCTATAATTCATAATTAAATGTTTCATTAAGTTTGATATAATTAACACTATGATTTCGAAACAAGTAACAAGCATGAATCAAGTAAGAAAACATTACGAAAACAATCCGGACCAAGATTTCTAAAATAGAAATATGCCGTTTGAAATTCACAGAGAAAATACTTTGAGCTAAAAGTTTTCTTATGAAACGTGCATTTGTAGTGAATGCCAAGGCATAGCTCTTTTATGATCATCTTTTAGAGTGGCTTTAGCGTTTGTTCGCCGAGGTGTTTTCAACTCGGAGCGATCGCGGCTTTCACCTGCACGCGTCGACGTTTCAAATGCTCTTAACTCCTAACTGAATGTTTTGTATTCGAGTTTACCTATTTTCATTCGATATACTACTTACAAGTACTGCCGACACACTGATATTATAATCAACAGCTTGCCATTCTCTCTACGAAGTTGGTAGTATGTATTACTGCACTACCTTCTTACTCATATCCTCTTTCACATAAATCATTCATCATTCGTATTGTATACTGATATGTAAGGTTTAAAAAATAACATACTTCAAAAACAATAAAAATGTATGTTACTTTATACATATTAGCGATCGGATTCGGCTTCACATATAGTACATAAGTGACTGTCTTTTTGTTGTAAAGTGCTACCAGCCTACGAAGTATGCTACGCCGTAGGCATTTCTCTCGAGAGTGTTACTTCCTTCTTCTCTCACTATGTGACTTTTAAATTTTTACCCAGTAAGTATGACAAAATAACATTTAGTATATATATCCAGGAGATATTATTTGTAGAATGAAAATATTTTTATAACACAAAAACGTTTAAAGTATTTTTAATAGAACATTGCTAGTTTTAAAAGGGTGGGAACAAAATGTGGAATACAACGGGCAGAATTCCGGGGGGTATCAAATAACGTGGTCACTATTTTTTAATTGCGCATATAATAGTCGTGGCGAGATTACAACCGTTTTCTATTTTCAAAACAACTGTTCAAAAAAATATTATTGTCCTTTCAATTTATTTGAAAAAAATGACAGCATGTTTTGCAGAAGTCGAGACCCGGTTATGTTAATTTTCACTGTCTTTATAAAGTGAGGTATTTTCAGTTTTTTTTCCCTTGTAATGTCATTTTATCACGTATTTTCTTATCCTACGATTTAATTTATTTCTTTTTATTTAGTTCACTTTTCAAAAGATGGCGTGTAAAGTTCATATTTTCTAGTATATCAAATGATATAATTTTTTATACAAAAAAATAAAATATTTCATATTAATATTGCACATGCAAATACGTCAAGGAAAACTTTATTCGCCCGGTGCAAGGAGGACTTAACGAGCCAACAAAGCTGTTACGAGTAAAGACTTGGGGTATGGTATCGTTCAAAAGCTATATGGTAGTTATACCTATATAAAATTTAATTGTTACACATTGAAATCTATGACCAAACACGAATAAAAGAAGTCTTTGCATGTATACGTGTGTGTATGGAAACCATAGTTTTATGTGTATTATGTAAAAAAAAAAGAAACTCGGGCATTACAGTATACCCACCCATACACAGACTCGAACAAACACCTACACACACAAGTACATACACTCACCTACACCTACACATTTACACATTCCAAATAAAAATCCTGTTGTTGTTGTTCTACAAGTTAATGTAAATAAAAGAGTTCCTTTAGAACAAGTTACCTTAGTAAAGGTACCAATGATCCACTGAAACTGATATTATGTGAAATAAATAAATGAAAAAAAATTGTATGTCACACATGGCAATGAAAAAACATGTTTTGACATAGTACAAACTTTTAGCTTCGCTTTGGGTTCAATGCACTTTGGCGGCTATATGGTACACGTTATATTGTATTCCATCTATTTTAAAAAGCTTAGCTATATAAAATTCTTGGAAAAAAAAAAAAATTTTTTTTAGTAATATTTTTAACGCTTTAGTTGATTGCTTAAACCACAAGTAAGAAGCGCAGAGCTATTCTCTGCCGCAAGCTGCGAGCTTCCTTCAGCACCGCAGCTATTCTGACTAAGAGCTTTATCGTCCGCAGCCAGTACCCCGGCCCCACCTCGACGAATTGGTCGTAATGAACGCGAGCTGTTAACTAAATTAAAAGCATTATAAACATTGTCAATTATAAAAAACAATTTAGAACAATTATAGAACTTTTTTGTTGTAAATTCTGGTTTATTGATATAAAGGTATAAATTTTCTTCAACTGCCTATTTGAGTTTTTTTAAATCACAATCACAAAAGCGATCATCGACGCCCATGAACTACTGCAATACCAGAGGAACCACCGATGCGTTGCCGACCTTTGAATGATAGGTACACTCGCTTCTTGAAGAACCCAAAGTCGTATTGATTAAGTTTAAATAATGAATAAATAAATAACAAATACAACCTGTAGTAATATTTGAAATCTGTATAAGTTAGTCCCCAAAATTTCCACCTCTGTAAAGTTTTAGCGTCCGGCTACGGACGAATGACGTAACCAAAGTGTGTAGGTACATGAAAATTAAATTATCATAGTACTTTGTTTAAAATTTCATTTCACCTTAATAAGCAAAATAATATTTAACAACAAACGAAAGTTGAATATTCTCTGTATGTGACCACACACCTCTGAAATGCTCTTTGTCGTCACTGACCACATGATTTAAAGCGGAATGCTGTTCCCAGTGTTGCGGTCAAATATTTTCATACTTACGAAATGAGTCTTTGAGAAAGGATAATGCAAAGGATTTTTAAACTTGAAATAAACCTTTTGTTAGCCGCTTCAAACCACATCTTAAAAACTTAATTTATAATACCACTGATTCGTTTAGAATCACGGCCTTTTCAACCCTCTTTTAAATGTATGGTTTACTATTACACCAAATCAAATGGTTTGTTTAGTAAAAAAACAGTTAAATTCTAGACATATTTCCAAGTAACGAACAAGAATGTGCAACAGCTTTAATAATTTAACCATTTTGGTTAATAGACGTTGTGTACTAAATGGTTGATTTATTGTGAAAGAAGCAATTATCGTAGACCGGAGCTTGTTCACTTGAATAGGTCGAGATCAATTTGATGTCCCAGTTTCCGAGCTCGGCGTGCATAGGTCAGCGGCTGCTTATAATGCATGAGCAACACAGTATTGGAATACAATCAAATCATCGAAAATCCATTCAGCTCGCTACGAACATGCATTATGGTGGCTTAGACTATATAGGATGTTCTTTATTTACATAGAAAATTACCATTTTCTTTTCAGACCACACTATACCTGTTTTATTGTGTACGGCGTCTTTTTTCAAGGAAACAAAACAAGTGGAATGGTATTGTGGCTATTTTTCAAGGAAGAATTTGCACACTTGTAAAGTACAGTCCGTTTATGAAGAACACTTAGTGCTGACCAAAGTGATACGGGTAGATCGGCTTTATTTTTAACTGATTATTATTGGAACTAATTATATAATAGATGAAAGGTCATGAAAACTGTAATGTTTTTTTTATTAAATTACAGTTTTTTTTATATCACCTGTTTTTTTACTATATTAATATTACGTATGCCATTTCAACTAAGCAGTAGGCGCGTGCTAGGATATGTTTTACGATAGTAGAATGGCAGGATTCGAATACAGACCACGTGATTAGAAAACCTAACCGCTCTTCTCAATTTAATATCAGTTTAAGGGTAATAATGTCAGTAATAAGCTTTATGTGGTATAAAGCGGCAAGTAAATTAAAAAAAGGAACGTGTTATTGGAAGAAATAAATTCCCCAAGTGCAAGCTTGGAAATTTTCATTACATTCGAAGTCACTTGACCGAGTTTAACTACAAAGGAATCTGACTTACTTTTATCTCTTTAGCGAGGCATTTATTGCGGTCAGCAAAAAGGTCCCGGATCAAAGGAGGATTTCTATAAATATATCGTTGAAAACTGAGAGACTCTAGATGCTTTGTTATTTTATTTGTTCCAATAGGAGAATAATATTACTTATTATCTGGTACAGATTTACTTTACAATTACAGTTTTCCACCGTTTATAATTATAGTATTAGATAATCATATCTTGCATACGGCCCACGAAATGAAGCTGGCTTGTTTGTTACAATGCTAAAGAATAAAAATGTGTACAAGTGTACTGACACTCCAACTGAATACTATAATGTAGAGAAGAATATGGCTCGCCTTAGTTTTATAGTATGCAGTCTCATCGGAGCCTCTAGCGTCATAAACCAATGATTTACATCAGACTCGACTTGTAAAGGAAAATGCCGTGAGAAAATGTGCATATGTCTCTCGTTCCGCTACGAGGCAATTGTTCCGTTCACTATTTTAGACTACATTTTAAAATTGTTTTTATCTGTTTAATATTGTTTTTAATTTATTCAAAGTAGTAGCACATTATTCCAAATTCAAACACATTTTTTTTTTAAATTCATAATCGTTAAATAGCTTTATGCACTTCTCCACGGTAAATTACATGTTTGTCTTCCATTGGTTTCTAAATCGTTCGATATATTACTATGAATATTTTGGTAGGGTGATATGAAGTTCCTAGACTAGAAGTTTTTATTTTCTTTTTTGTAAGATTGTAATAGCAAATTATACGCCAGTTATTGTAACCGATAAATTGATATTTAATGCTCATGCCGCTACATAAGCTTGTATTAACTCTTATTGTAAAATTACGGCATGTCGAAGTAATCGCTGAATCCATTTATCAAACGTGTCGCGTCTTAATGTGCGTAGATTTATCAAGCCCTTCATAGTAAGTGACATTTTATACTCGTGTCTGAGTAAATGATTACGATATTAGCAAAGACTTCGTCACTATAACGAGATAGGGTCAGCTCCGCGCGGTTCAAACTGTAATCCTTTTAAATCCTTGTAATATGTGTTAAGGAATTCATGTTTTATATCTTTGTAATAAAGTCGCGAATTGTCAGTATATATTTTGGGTTGAGCTCGAGGATTGAGAGACGCAGATGCGCGTCGGGGTGTCTGTCTTGATTACACGAACGGAATACGAATTTAATTTGTGTGCATTGTCAGGAACTGTATGGAGTATCGGATCAGCTGCATTGCTTGTTGGGAATAATAAATACATTGGTGAGCTCCATATATCTTGAACGACTGTTTACATTTTATCGAAGCGTTACTTTGCATTCTTTTTCTTCTTCTCATCGTTTGCTTATTGAGGAGTGTATCCTATATTTCGCATATTATTTTTATTATTCCATCATATTTTAATATAACATTTTATACATATTACAATTATATAACTGTTTTATTTACCTTCATCTATATATTAAAACGTCAAGCAAAATCCTCGTAAATCTCGTATAGTTAAAGTGAATGCGGAGAATATGTGCATTAATCTATTTTTTATTAAACAATTGATTATAGATGGTCGTTCGAAAAACGAACCCTAATTAAGTTCCAATATATATTCGAAATACATAATATATGTAATATATATGTTCCAAATTCGAATATAGACGACAACTAGTTTATATAATAATAATAATAATAAATATCTTTATTACTGTAACAGACATTGTACAAAAAAAAGATAAAAACTAAAAAGATACAATAAAAAAACTTATTACTAGTCTGAACAGCAATGGGCCGCAGGCTCAGCTTTCACCACACGGTCTAGGCCAAGGTCCAGACCGTGTGGATATAAG
>JAODUI010000003.1:5673107-5700333 GCA_027563995.1 Papilio gigon
GGGATCGATAATATAGCGCGTTCGCGGCCTGTCGCTCACTGAGTGAGTATAGTGAAATGTCTCACGAAAGTTTTAATAGTTTAATTAATGTATTTCTTCTCTTTACTTTTAATTATATCATTTACGTTCATTCGTTCTTTAAAACGAGGTGCAACGTTTTCATATCATTTATGATAATTTTTTCAGGTGTATATGTAAGTTGTTCAGTGTGCAGCCGGCCTTAGGGCTTCGCAATTCATCAATGTCATGAATAACATCGGATGTTAGATTGTAAAACGTGTACCTACTCGTGTAGAGAGATTACATGCTATTATACGTTTCACGACAAACTAATTAATCTAACTATTAAATAAACAATATCATTTAAGTTGAAATAAACGATAATAATAGAGCTTTAATAAGCTTTGAACTTTCTTGACATTGTACAGCAATTTAAAATCAAGGCTTAACTCATGTACAGTTTAAGTCCGTCGGAATTTTTTCTGTGAACTCATCCTAATGATGGGCCTTCACGAGTCTATATCTAGTTGCTACACCGCACTACACCATAATTCAGTCGTGATTTTTTTAATGTAATTAATGTAGAGCTTTATTTAGTTTTTTAATAAGTTTGGTT
Organism: Papilio gigon; assembly: GCA_027563995.1. Taxonomy (NCBI): domain Eukaryota; kingdom Metazoa; phylum Arthropoda; class Insecta; order Lepidoptera; family Papilionidae; genus Papilio; species Papilio gigon. The sequence continues at coordinate 5,673,724 of JAODUI010000003.1, forward strand.
AAACATATTAAAAAGTTTCGTGAGACATTTCACTATACTACTTATAAAACGGCATAACTCACGTGTAAATCGGTGTCCGGCGGCCCGTTGCGAACGCGCTATAGTACCAATCCCAATCACCCTGAAGAAGAGCCCCCGATGAGCTCGAAACTAGTCGGTACCGATACCGATTCACACGTCAGTTAAGCCGTTTTATAAGTAGTATAATAAGTTTGGTATTACAAAAATTCTTATACCTAGCTCTGAAGACTTCTATTCATTAAAGTCATCAAGTATCGATCACCTTACAAATACGAAGTTATAAAAGTATTTTAATCTTTTGAAATTAGTTAGATTTATAAAAATTTATGTGCTTTCATACTTTGGTTATAGAGTTGAATTTCATACATCGATGTTTTAGATGATCGGCTGAAAGTTTATTTTAGATGGCAAAAAGCAAAACTTCGATGCATCTATTGCCATTTTTAAAAGAAAATACCCAATTGTTTCGTTCCGTTCCGTTCACGGTATGGAAACAAAGGCCTAAAAGCACCTATGTGTTTTTTTCATTACATTCCTATTTTTACCAAAGTTTTAATTCATAAACGCATAGCGGGTTTAACATATTTTTTTTTATTATAACGTTACTATGTTGATTATGAGACAACAATGAAATGAATGTTCGGATTAATATCGTACTTATATTTTTTTTTTTATTAATATATTTTTGTTCATTTACTAATATATCTTTTTAACACGACAATAGTGGAATGGCGGGATTCGAACTTACGAACGCGTCATCGGAAATCCGTTCCGTTAATCGTTAGTTATGTTGCTTGTTGATTAAGTTTACAATTCCATTATAAAATCGCTTCTGCTTGTTACTTAACAATGACGTTTAAGTCCGTTCGAAAACCCCTTGTTATGTTAGCTGTTTGCGGAATTACTTTTTTTTTAATTCTCCGTCGACACACGCTAGGTGTTGTATATTCATTAGGATCGACATGAAAAAGGGTTTCCGCTTTAAAACATTCGGTTTTACATTTAACCAATACATTATTAGGGTTTACTTCGTCCTATTGTTTGCTATCTTCTATATATCTTCAACATGTAACCGAACATCTTGAAATAAGTTATGCTTTTTTGTTTATATTGAAAGTTGGCAATCGAGCAAGAGACCGGACTTTCGCCAAAGTAGTACAATGACAGCTGTCATTACACTTGCGCGTGCGCCTAGCTTAACTTAACAGAGGAAGGGAAGCCCAGAATGAGAACATTTCCCCTTCCTATGCTCTCTCTCTCCTCCGCCAAAGTTACTTTCCATTCCCATCGTTGCTTCTATCAGTTTTAATTTTAAAATCCAATGTTACTATAGTGGTATTAAGTTGATGTTTTCTAATAAATGTTTTTGTGTTATAAAAATGCCCCTTTGTTGTTTCTTTGGTTTTTAATTTAATATTTTCTTATGTTACAATTAAACATAGTTCTTATTTCGAATTCGTTTGTTTGTGTTTGAACACAAATCACGGTAGGTAGGTTTTGTAAATTGCAATAACCACGACAAATTGTGCAAATTGTTGCTTATTTGTTCTGTTAATTACAATATTCATGTTTGCATGCACGCAATTGTTTTGCACCCCGCTATTCTTGCATATTTCGGTATTAATACGCAAGGGTCACGTTTGCTAATGTGATATAAATAACTGGTGCCGTGACAGGACACGAAAGTTGGAATGACTATAATTACTATAATACAAATACTAATTAAACTTTGTATTACTAAAATCCAGACTTATTACTATGGTTTCCGGTTCTTTGGAGAATCCAGAACCCTACATAACCCTGTATTCCTACAGAAAGCATGGTACCTTTCGATAATCGCTTCCCCTCCCCCCCCACCTTGTCAACAAAAAAGCCGTGTTATGCTAATTTTTAAATGTTGAAAATTTATTATTTATTGTCAATATTTTTTTATAAATTATGTAAGAAACGGAACGGCGCTAACAAATGACGATCGCGGATTTCCGGTAAAAAGAAGATGATTGGGAGATATGTTTGTGGCATGAAGGTTGAACAAATTCTAAGCAGTCTAAATAGTATTCTTCAATCTCACAATTACGTAAATTGAATTCAATGAACATATAAATTATATTATAAACAAAAACGCTGATACTATGATTAATTTAGACACTCAGGATGCCTAAGTGAAGAACTAAAGAAAATCCAGGTTGGAGGATTAACAATTTTATTTTTTTCCACAACCTCATAGTCCGACCGCTCAAATCCCAATGTTCAACCGACCTCTTTTCTTTTTACCTCCCCGATATCCAATCGTATTCGCTACCAACTAACAGACCAAAAATGTTACCAGTACAAAATATTTGAAAATAATCGAACAAAGTGATATGGTAAAACATTACAAATAGTAAAACATATTTTTTTTTTCAACTTTATTAATTCGCGTCTTGTACAGGTTTATACAAGGTAAATTATTCTTAGTAATAATGAAATTCATTTATATCATGTAAGGTTAAGAACTCAGTCAATATGCTTCGTAATTATTATAATTCATGAATAAGGATATCTGGTCGTGATTATAAAACTATAAAAGTGGAATATATAACGAGGATGCTTAGTTAGTAATTTAAACTAGTTGACTGTTTCCGTGCGCCTTCAGTCATATAAAACTCTATTTGACTGATACTAAGATAGATTTCGTTACATTTATAAATGTTTAATTATCACCATGGCAAACTTCTTTGTCCTTTATTACGGTGGAGGAAAACATCGTGATGCAACCAGCACCTATCGGCGAAGGAATTCAAAGTTATGTGTGAAGTCAACCGATTCGCATTGGGTCAGTTTGACTGTGAGGACTGGATAGGCTCTGAACTCCTAAGTGGAGACATATAGTGAGCTGATGATGAAGGTTCTTTGTCTATGTGTATTTGCTTGAGATTTTTGTCCCGTTCTCGCAGTTGTCTTTTCTATTTTCTTACCGCTTCAGTTTAATAGTATGAACGCTTTTCTTTAAGTGTTCTAAAGATCTTTACAATCAATCACAAATCAGTCGTACGTTTTTAGTCTATTTTTTTAAAAAGCAACTTTCAATGCAGTAGATAACCTTTTAAATGTGCTAAGCTATTTAATACGTGTATAGAAAGCCATGATGGACCGGATATGTCCGCGAAGTCGTCGAAATGAAAAGAAATTGTCTCTTGTATCAACCTTGGGGTGCATTAAGAACCGTACTTTCTTTTGTACTTTACCGCTGTAATGCAGACCGCAGCTCATTTGATGGTTATAGTTGGCTAACGAGAGAAAATCCCAGCCAAAGTCACGCAAATGGCTCGGGCACGTGCCGATACCCCTGCGATAGCTGCAAAACATTTGCTAGACGATTTACAAACATACCGCTTGAGTTAACGCTTGTAGTGTTTTAGGGTTCCCATCGCTTATAATCAGAAATACGTTCCATGAGTTTTAGCGTAAACTTTACGGCACGAAGTTATATGAAGAAGTATTTCATTTTTTTTTATAAAATATTAGTAGATTTTGTTAATTTACTAATATTTCTTGTTATCATTCCTGGTAAGTTTGAAAAAGCTTGAATTAGGATATGGTCCACGACAATAGTCTAATGGCGGGATTCGAACCAAGGACCGCTAGATCGGTAGTCTGTCCCCTTAACCTATTTTATAGGCTAAGCTATTGGCATTATTTATTTCTTTTATTTCTAATTATTACATGATCATATGTACATCTTTTTGTCACCAAGAATACTATAGAAAAACCGAAAAATTGTATCGTATAAAATTTGTCTTTAATGGTGTAATCACCACAGTGAATCGGTCGTAATAGCTTCAAATGAGAGATCCCCACTAAGACGACCTTAGTGCCCATGATGTTCAATTCAACAGTAATCTGATTATTTAATACGCACTTCTGTGGAGTTGTTATTTCTCATGTCATAAAGACTGTACAACAATAATTGTGTACAAAAATACTAACGCGGAACCCTGGTCGTGTTGATTGAATGCAGTCGACAATCATTACATTGTTAGCATCGCCCCTGACAGATAAATTGTTCGGTTATTGATTGGCAGTTAGCAACGCCCCGGGTAATACTTTATCTTTTATAAATCCATGTCTCTTATGCTAAGGGTGTATTACTGCGTACGATCTTATATTTATACTAAACATGACTTAGTATGCGCGAAAGTGAACAAAAAAAATAGTTGCATATGCGTTTTTCTAGACAGTATTCTACTGGTAAATCTATACCAAATTTCATTAAGGCATTTGTAGCCGTTAAAGGTACCTACTAACAAAAATCCGTCTAAACTGCCATCATCGTCGGTAGCCTTTATTTGCCCACCGCTGAATATAGGTCTTTCCCAATGCCTTCCGCAGTATGCGGTTTAAACTTTCGCCTTTATAAAATAAGTAACAAGTAAGATTAAATTTTTCTGCAATATCTTTGCTGGCATTTTTAGTTATTCATTTAGCATATTGAATTTGTTTTCAGTTAGAATCTTGAACAAATTGATAGTTTATGTTATATAATATAATATTGGTAAAAGTTTCTGTAAAGTATTTGATGTTTTTTTTTATGTAAACTTTTTTTATATCTTTTAAATTTTGATTTTAAACAGCATTTAAAATGATCGTTGCATTTCCTTTGCACATTGAATCGTTTCTCGTTTGTTTTTTGTCGTCGGAATAGACAACGTTAACGCCCACCATGTGTTCCGAATATTCAGTGCGTCGTTGACGTTTTTATTCTCGTCTCCTCTGTGTGAAGATTCGAAATAATTGTTCTTTTATGTTTTAATATAATACCAACGTCGAGTGTTTAGTCCTTGATGACATTTTGATGGCGTGATAACAATTTATAGGGCATGTTACGAATATTAAATTTTAAATTCTATACGTGGTAACGTCATATTTTCGTATAAACGTATTTCTTTTATAGTTTTATGGCAAAAGTTAATAGACCAATATATAACGTGTTGTGTATTTTAAAACGGATATGAGTTTAAATCAGAAATGTTTGATTACCCATGATAATTGTTTTAATTCAAACAACTGCTGAATGAAAGAAATATTTATTTTAATACATTATATAATTTAATAAAGATTTTTTTTTTTAAATTATTTTTTATAAATTAATAAACCGTCACTTACATTATTAAATTGAGTTGCCTTTAATACTTTTTTTTTTTAATCTAAAGCCAATTCGCTTGCTGGTACAGCTTTGAAGAAAGCTTTAATACATTCAACGACTTCGTCAACTACAGTTTTAATAACTGGAGGTCCGACTTCTGTGATGATTTCATTGCCGCTGCTTGCGACTAGATCACGGGCTGCACTCCCTGGAACACAAGATGATTTTAATTAAACATAATTAAAATTAATAATGTCAAGTGTGAGATATTTAAGTTACAGGAGTATATAACTATTTGTGAAGGAAGTCATAGAAAGGATAGCAAAAGGGACAATAGAATAAAAGAAAGTTAATTTATTTCAGAATATTGAATAGCGCCATCTATGGTACGCTTTTGAAATAAAAGATAGTGTTTGTTATATCGAATATAGATGGCGCTAGTTTCGAGATATATTAATTTCGTGATGAGTAAATATGAGCACGTGTCATACATGATTTATTTAAATAAATATACAAACCCAAAACTTCGTTGCCGTCGAACAGGTTTTCGAAAACAACGTCTGATTTATCTTTTAACTCGTAAGAATGTTTCCATTGCTTGATCTCCCAGTTGGCGGATTGGAAATTAACGTCAACCTCAACGCTTACTTCCGCCTTCCCTGTAATCATTTATGAAATCAATTATTTATTTTCCTTATTTCTAAAACACGTCGCATGTTTACGAGATTTGTTTATAAAATGTAGGCAGGAGTCCCTTGAGTACCTATTATTATTGTATTTCGATTCATTGTTTAATTTTTTTTTGTAATAATTACTGGCAGTTTTTAAGTAAATAAACGCACTCGTTTCTTAAAAACGAACTGACCTTATTTATACATTGCGGAAGTAATTAAGAATGAACGCCAAAAACCTTAAGATTTACACATGATTTTAATACAAATTGACCAATTGGTGTATCTGAAGGTCGGCGGGCCGGAAACTGATTTGATTAATTGACCATTTTAATTCAACGAGTGTAAACAGTTTAATTATTACAAAGTGATATTGACGAAAGGAAGACATAGTTCAATTCGCAATTTTCTTTTCGTCGGTTCGAATCCACCATTAACTGACGCTAATTACAAGTTTAGATTTATTTGGAAACGGTGAATTGTGTATCAAATAAGCAAAAATTAAGATAATGTCTTTCTTATAATTACGTACTTAGCTTGACGTGGATTGGCCCCTTGCCCTCGATTGGTAGGAATAGCAGCTTCCCATTCATCTCGTAGTTTCCGTCCAAGTCAGCAGAGCATAGCAACTTGATCAGAAGTTTTCCTTTGGCTTTTTCAATTCTGAAATAAAAATTTTAAGGTTTTTTTCACCATCAACCTGCACTTCTTCCAACATGTCAACACAGTATGTACACTTCCATACATCTCTGTCCATGCAATTCACACACTTTTTATGCATATCCTGTTTCATGCAATTTATCTGCATCTTGTTCGGTCTTCTGAGATTTCGGTGTAAAACTTTATCTAATTGACAACCCTAATATTTAATTCTATATTTTTATTTGACAATATTAATTTTAAATGTTAAAAAAATGTTTAATTATAAAAAAAAATACTCACTTTATCTTCTTGGCTTGGCAATTTTTAAGGCCTTTGACAGTGACATCGCTTAAAATGAGTTTCAAATTGGGCGAACTTGCGTCGATTTTGGTGAAGGTTATGGGGTCCAGAGTTTTGACGCCGTATTGGGGAAGACCGGCCGCAAACGTCGCTATTGCCGCCATACTTGATGCCTTAACGCATTTCGAATCGTCTGTCTTACATTTTTTAATAAAGGGCACTGTGAAAAGATGATATGCTTTAGTGTTTTTTGACAAATAAAAATAAGCTTCAAAAAAGGTAACTCGGATTGCATCGAGCACTCAATAGCCTTAATTGGTCTGTGTGAGATAATTAGTAGTTTTTTTATACAAGAATTACCAAACACGGATCCCTGTTTGCCGTTTTTATAAGCAACCGACCTAACGCTGACGACTGCTTGATACCGACCGCATTGTTTTTATTCATATTATTTCCATATCGAATTTTAATCATACAAATAAATGTTTGGCACTCCAAACAATTAAATAACAAATGTTTAAAAATATCTAATGACGATAAATAAAAACCGAATAACGTATAAATGGAAATATTAAAAATAATTAACGAAATTATAGTTTTATTGTTGTTTAGGTTCGTTGAAAATTTGAAAAAAAAAAAGAAATTGGAATTTTATAAAATGACAATGAAATTAAAAATAAACATTCCAGAATTAGGTACTAATTAAAAATTATTTTCTAGTTTAAAACATTAGTAATTTTCATTCAAATACGAAAATAACGATTTGTTACATTAATTTACTAAACGATTCATTTTTACTGAAATCTATTATTTTCACAAAATAACATTACTATTGTCTACATATTAAAAATGTTCCTTTTTCATTTACCTGCTTCTATAGAAGATACTGCATAAAGGACAGTAAGAAATAAACTTATAACCCGCATTGTGCGTCAGTGACAATAAGAACAACGCACAAGTACTGCTTCTGATGTAATGTGAACTGATATTAAAATCTCAGTATTTATATGATTTTAAACTGCTGTCAAAACCTGACTGACAACTTTGTAGTCGGCGTGATGATTCCTTTAAGATGTTTTAGGGTTCCGTTCAATCCTTTTGGATAAACAGAGTTGAAGTTGGAAGCTGCATATTGAATTGATTTAAAGCTATTGAAAGACAGATAAAATATCATCATCATCATCATTATCAGCTCCCTATACGTCCTCCACCAAGGGGCTCGGAGCCTACCCTGTTATTAGGGGTGAATAGGCCATAGTCAACCACGTTGGCCCAGTGCGTGTTGGTTGAACCTGGACGGTCGAGTACGGTCCGGTCTGGTCAAGCGCTTAACAACTGCGCCATCGACGCTCAAGATAAAGATATAATAAACTACTTATAAAAACAGCTCAGGGTGAGTGTCATTGGTATTATGACGCGTTGGCGGCCCCTCGCTTACGGTGTACCCATTCACCCTTAAGAAGAGCCCGCGTTGGGCTCGAAACTAGTCGGTACCGACGTCGATTTACACGTGAGTTAAGTCGTTTTTTTGTGTACTTACCAACTAACAACCATCCATTTAAACTTTTGCATCTATAATATTAGTAAGATGTCATTGATGTTTGGAACCGAGAAATTTATTACAGACTACGTAGTTCTATGTTCATTTGGTTTTTTCCTTCTTTTGTTTTTTTTTTATAAAAAAAATAACTAATTAGCAAAGTATTTTAACAATATGAACAAGTTCATTATATTCTCATTTTTAGCTAGAACTGTGTAGTTTCATATGAAAAAAAAAAATGTTTTATTATATTTTGAATAATTACAGATAAGTAAAAAAAATATAATGAGTTGTTACAACTACTAATAAAACTGGTGCTGATGATTTTTTTATAATATTGTTTCAAATTTACAATTGTTAGAATTAAGGTTATTAAAAAAACACGAGTAAGGTTCGTGCTATATGTATAATTGTGAATATCAAGAATGTAGTAACACACTCTTGAGAACTACGTCGAGTCCATATTTGTATTTGAACTTGAAAACGTTGGAAAATAAGTAAATAAACAGATAAATTATTGAATCATTGCAAATAGTTTATTGTGTACTTAGGACTTTGGGAACTTTACGGTCGTTAATGTATAAATGCTTCGAATATCTTTAATATTTTAATGCGAAAGTTTTTATGTTCGTTAAAAAGTTGCTTCAGAACTAGAGCGTCGGTGGCGCAGTTGTTAAGCATTTCACAGGACCGGACCGCACTCGATATTCTCCAGGTGCGATCCCCGCCATTTACCTATGTGATTTTCGAATTTCATATGTATATTATACAACGCTCTCACAGTGAAGGAAAACATCATAATACAATCTGCACATATTAGAGAAAAAGTTCAAAAATATGTGCGTAGTCAACAAACACCCACTCGGCCAACGTGGTTGACTATAGTCACCCCTGATATACGGGTAGGTTTCAAATCCCTCAGTGAGGTGTAGTGAGCTGATGACGATATCCAGAACACCTTCATAGATCTAGCTGGAATTTGACATAGGTATAGAGCCTTAAGTGGGATGTCCTGGTATGGTGGCCACGGATAGGTCGACGCAGCTTGTGTAGACCTCCCCCAAGATGGTCCGATGATCTGTTCAAGTTTGCGGGAGTATCCTAGATTATGGCCGAGGACCGATCGTCTTGACTATCTTTTGGGGAGGCCTACACTCAGCAGTGAGCGACGTGTGGCTGATATGATGATGTTAATGATAAAACATAACCAGGTAGAACATAGGTTACCAATTAAGTTTTTTTTTTAATTGCGCACGGCTAGAATTGCAGGCGATAGCTTGTGTTATGTTAAAAACAAAGAGTTTTTTTTGCACCGATTCATTATAACTCGTTTAAGTTTTAATCAAAGGTTATTTCTTAAAGCCCGCTTCACATCTTGAGTTTTAACTAATTGGTCGGACTGTTCGGCTAAAACCGGAGGTGTGTAGCAAGCTTCTGTATAATATGTATATGTGTGTGTATATGTAATAAGATACTCCATAATATGGATGGTAAAGTGTAAGATTTAATCGGTAACTTTATTAAGTAACCCTGCTCCTCTAACAAGATCATCAGCTCACTTTTGTTGACTAGGCCATTGTCAATCCCGCTGGCCCAGTACAGGTAGACTTCACTCATATTTTTGAATTTCTTCGCCGATACGTGTAGGTTGCGTCATGATGTTTTCCTTCACCGTTAGAACGTCGAATAATGTATATATCAAATTCGAAAAACGAAAAACAAATTGTTACATGGTGAGGATTGAATCTGGATAATGTCAAGTACGGCCCGGTCCGGTCAAGCGTCTAACAACTGCGCCACCGACCCTCTAACACGTCGGAGCAGAATACAAATTGAATAGCTTCTCAATCTTCAAAATCATTCAAATCATTTAGGATGCAGGTCTTAATAAAGCAGACATACATTTACACCTATATTTAACCACAAAAGCATTACCCTCCTGTCTATCGGGCAATTAGACAGTAGGAGATAAACATCACGAATTACAAATACTCACTTGACCATCGTCTTCTAGTTTTTGCATTTGCTATTTACGTTAATAAATGTAAACAGAATTTGAATAAAAAAATGACCATTTTTAGATATTTGTTTAACAACTGCTAAGTGATTTGTTGTCAAATAAACATTCTGTTAAATGACTTTTTTGTATTCGTACGAAATGGAATAATACTCATTCTATGGCCTTAGGTTAAGGTTGGCAGCTTTTTATGAAAAAAAAAAAATTATACGTGAAATATTTATATAAAGAATATTATTATAAAATGAACGCTTCAAACCGCCGACAGCATATGTTTTTTACGTTTCAAACCTTCAAACAAACGTTATAATAAACCAATCCTAATAGTAGACTCGGAAGAGTAAATACAAAATTGATACGTGAAGTGAAAACTTTGTACCCCTGGATATAGCGCAAACGCGATTGACTTTGCGCAATTCTTAATTTAAACTATTTTTTTTTTGAATTTTCAAATTTCGAACAACGACGAATGTTCAATATAGACACGTTACAAGAAAGAGAGATGCTTTATCACAGTAATTTACGATATTTTATATGTAAAGCTTGTTCTATTTTTAACCAATTTCAAACAGGAGAAGGTTTTGAATTCGTCAGTATGTTTTTTTTTTAATAGGGATATCGGCGAAATGGTTGTGTAAATTAAACATACATGAAGTGTCAATTGTTTTTTATTTGTAATTTTTGGTTCCTTTTTTAAATTTGTATTGATTTGGAAATTAACGCTATACCTCCGACGAGTGTTGGACAATTCCTTGGTGTTATAGAAAAGGGTGATGGATTCGGTATGGGAGCCAGAACATAACTCCAAGTGACTCTACTACTCTTGAACAATCTTCATGTAAAGAAATAAATAAACATTTTCTGTAACCTTGAATATATTGAAGTATTGCCGTTATGGAATAATTTATCAATGCGGTTGGATACAGCCTTCTAAAATACGCGTATACTTGTTTTTTTGTTCATAGCATATACACAGTACGGCCATTGATCTGTCCACTTTCAAACGTAAAAAATCTTTTGACATAAAATAAAACTTAATTAGCGACAATTCGCCATTTATATGGAGTATTGAAATTTATTCCATTGATGTCATTTATCACACATATTTCGGCTTCATTTGAATTATTGTTTTGTTTTGATATTCTCATAGAAATGTGCTTTTAACAGATTTATAACGGTTCATGTGGGGGCTGACCAAGATTCAAACATTATAAGGAAAAATAAATACTATCGACGTTGGTTGAGATGGAATGCGAATGGCTATACATGTAGAGAAAGACCGAAGAAGGTGTGGATGGGTTGCGTGAAAGATGATATGCGTAGGAAGTGTGTGAGTTCAGATATGACGGCTGACGGAGATATATGGAAGGGTACATACTGTGCCGACCTTCTGTAGGAAAAAGGGCAGGTTGATAGTGAACGATATTGGGTCTCTGGATCCTTAAAAATTGTACGTCAATTGGTTGGCGATTCCAGAGTATTTTCGTTTGGATGCTCTGTTACCTCTTGTATCCCGACGCTACGTAAATTGCTGAATGTAATATATTTAAATTGCGTCACATAATTAACATAGCGATTTAAGTTATGTAATAAGAAAAAGAGTAATAAGCGAGTGTAATTAAAATGATAACTTAAGATCTAATAACTACTATGAGAAGTGTCTGACAAATTAACTTGTCAAAGGCCAAGTTACCTACGTATTACAATTAACTTGGTAAGTCTTGCATAACCTGCGATTTTTTTTTAATTAAAATATTAATTCTTCTTTGTTAATTAACTATATATCTTGTCACCATTACTGGTAAACTTGAAAAAGCTTGCATTAGGATATGGTTCACGACAATAGTTAAACGAGATTCGAAATCACGACCGCTAGATAGGTAGTACGTGCCATTGGGCTAGGCAGTTCTCAAAATTTCTTTCTAAAGATAAAGCCAAACACATCAACCGATGTATTTGAAAAAATGATTGAAAAAAATTAATTAAAAAAAATCGCTACTTTATGAGTCGTTCAAATCAGGTCTGACTTGCTACAATTTTTTTTTACACCGCCGTCCCGATGTAAATTGTTCGATAATAATTAGTGTAACAAAAACTAAACTAACCCGTATTCCGGGTCACATGAGAATTGTATGTTCAAACACATGATAAACCACAATGTAATTTACATCACTTTTAATTGGGACTTAATAAAATAAACAATAAAATCCAACAAAATTGTCATAAAGAGTAAGATGTATTATTAATTGAAGAAGAATGAAATATGAATCGGTAATAGCCTAAAGGTTAAGGGTACGGGCTACCGATCTAACGGTCGTGGGTTCGATTCCTGCCATTCGTCTATTATCTTTAACCATATCCTAATAAAAGCTTTTTCAAGCTTACTAGGAATGGTTATAGGAAATGTTAGTAAATTCACAAAAATCTTCTAGTCACCATCATCATAATTATCAGCCTAATGTTGTCCACTGCTGAACGTAGGCCTCCCTCATCGATTGCCACAATGACCGGTCCTGCGCCGCCCGCATCCAGTGCACTCCCGCAACCTTGACCAAATCATCGGTCCATCGTGCGGGAGGTCTATCAATGCTGTGTCGACCCGTCCGTGGTGTAGATTACATTAGTATTTTGTAAAAAAAAAATGTTTTGTGTAAAAGTAGTATTGTGTATTTTACACAAAACTTTAACAAAAGGTGTAAATAATTTCTAAAATTGTTAATAAACATCAGTTGGGATCATGGTCGCTAGATAGTCCTCAAAAAATCTGAATATTGAAGAACACTGATTTATGAAAAACTCGAGAGCGTCAGATCACGACAGGGTGAGTTAGATACGTGCAGGAAATTATTTGCTAAATTTAACTCTATAATGTCAAGGTTAGGTTTTTTATTTGCAATTTTGCCATATTTTTATTTCCTTATGTTATGTTATAATTATTTGTTACTACATTTCAAACTGTCAGGCTTGATCATTTTTAACAGTCTATTTTTTTTTGCTTAGTTTACTCATTGGATGCCCCAAACACGCAGTCATACATGGAAGGTAGGTGGCATCTTCAGAGAACTTGATAGGTTACAATCTACCTTGTATTATCCGGCCACGCATGATAGAATCCCAAAATCCAGACTTCACTTGGTCCCCTACTATAATGTTAGTAATGCAGGAATGATTTAATTTGTTACCTTTGTACTCAGCTAAGTCGGTAGCAACTAAGGAAGATTATTAATTCTAAGAATAAACGGGCATTAATAAATGATCAGTAACTTGCGAGATGCGGTATAATTCAAAGTGATTAGTATTGTATTGTATTCCTATTAATGTAATGACATTAAAGCGAGCCAACACTAATTACAGGTTCGACAATAACTGGTTGTCTTTGTTATTAATACTTTTATGGAAGCAAGCGATCATACAAGGAGCTAAGTTTCACCGATGACGCCGTAACATTACAACAATTTTTTTTTTATATCTATTTAATAAATTGTCACAAAAAATATGACATAATGGTAACACTAAAGAAGTACGTAAGTTACTACACTGGCTTTTGTCTGCGTCTAAACGTCCTCTTACGTACCAAATTTCGACCACATCATAACTTGGCATCGGATGGGATCGTGGTCAAGCGTTAGTTTAAAATTCATAAAAAAAAAAAAAACTTAGTAAGCAGCCTATCTGTATTTCTTGATAGCGTTCTAAGTCCATACGATATATCATTTAAATCTGGAAAGCATTAATGGAAGTGTGTACTAACAAACGTCCATTAGTTCAAACTTTCGCATTCATAATACTGGTAAAAATTATAAGACAACTAGCGCCATCTCTTGCTAAAATAAACTACTACTAATATTGGCATTGGGCATATTATGTAGTTATACAATAACACATTACTTGTTGAAATCATTGAAGATAAAAAACCAAGAAAGAGTTGAAAATCATTTTAAAAACCTCTCAGAAAATGTATTATTTTTGATCAAATGTAACGTCGACTACTCTCATTGGTTTAAATAACCTTCGCGCCTTTACCCATAACGATGTTAGATTATTTAAATCTATTTTGAGAATGACGGCTACAGATTGCAAATATAGAAAAACATGACATGCAAACATTGTTCACAAAATATTCCTTTCAATAATCGTCCAGCTTGTAATTATTGTTCTATGTATATATTTGCATCTTGTCTCACTGTCAAAATTATTAATATTAATAAACAATTTCTATTTATTGCTCATAAAAATCTGTTAGGGGTAATTAATAATTGAATATATAGGTATATTTAGTTCTTACATTCAATTCCTATACTTTTTTTATTTTCCCATAATTTTGCTACCTTATTCACACTTTCTTTATACTGTACGAACAATGGAAAAGAGCGATAAAAATTATAATTTTTTTTGAAGAAAAGGGGGCAAATGAGCAGCTGGAATACCGATATGATCAACGACGCTGTCATCCGCTGTACAAGAGATGTATTGTTTATATTGCAATATGTTAAAGTATTCCAATAACTTCATGTAGAGAATTTAAATTGAAACAAATCATCGACCTTCATTTCCCATTTATTCTAGCAAATTTGACAAAGCGTTAAAGCAACTATTGAATGTAGTTACGGTAAAAAAAAAACAAGGTAAAGGAGGATTTTTATTTCTTAGTAAACAATTTGTCGTAAGGAACAGTTGCAAGAAATCTATTCACGTATGTAAATAATGGTCCAAAAAGTGCTTCACGATATGCGTCCCTCGTCAGTACATGTAGCTCTTTGAATTTATCTTCATTGAAGCGAACCTGCGCCTGACCTAAATTATTGGAAGTAACATTACATTTGTATAAACAAACATATTGCCTATGCCCTAATAGTAATGTGCAGGGTTCATGTTTAACCAACTTCTTTAAGACCTGTTGCTGACATCTGTAGCTCAGTTCTTAGACGGACCGGACGGGACAGTACTCGACATTGTCTAGGTTCGATCCCCGCCAAGTACCATTGTGTTTTTCAATTTTCGGATTTCATATGTACATTACCCGACGTTCTTACGATAAAGGGAAAACATCGTGAAGGAACCTGCTCATAATATCAACGAAGAAATTTGAGGAATATGACTGAAGTCATACAACGTGGTTGACTATGACTTATTCGCCCCTTGTGTTATGGTTGGCTACGAGTGATGACGCATGTTGAGTTAATGATGAATTAGCTATAGGATTTGTAGATACTTAGCTCATTCAAGTTAAATGTTATACTCACGAGAAGCAACTTTATCTGGTGTAAAACGATAGAAAGCAAAATCTATAGGTTCCTTTGGTTGTCCAGACACGACGTGTTTCTTGATAGCCAAATGATACTCTCCATCATTACCTAATACCTTCACGATATCCGTATCGAAGTTTATAAAATATAAACCTACGAATTAAGTAAAAGATTTAACAACGAAGAAAATAATCACTGCAGTCGAATAGACTCTAGATTCGGAAACATTCAAAATGATCCCAAACCAATTTAGGGCAACACTGTAGTCGGTATTAAGGAGAGTAGGCTTGGAATCCAAAAAATGTTAGTATACTAGATTTAAAAATTATATCTTATAGTAAATATTGTCGTTGGGAAGACCATGTCCAGCAGCGGGCAAATAAAGACTGAAGATGATGATAGTAAATATTGACGTATTCTCAGTGAAACGATGTCAAATGCTGTACAGTTTTGAGTCATTACTTTATTGACCTTTAGTACTGCTAGACCTCCAAAATGTAATCAAAATGGAAAAAGCCTGAACTGTAAACAAAGACTTGTTCGCCTTGAGTTAGCAAGAAAGAGTATGTAATTACATTAAAATGAACAATTGCATACTGATGAGTATCTTTTTGCCAGTCTGCACATATGCATATTGAAGTAAATTATATTTTTCTTAAAACAAAAACATTTTTGTATGAAAATATGTTTTAATTAAAGATAAAGTGATTTATGTGCAATTTTAATGGTTTTAGAATTTCATGATTTTATTTTATATCATTTGGCTTACATTACCTTATACGTTTATTTTTATAGATCTTATAAAAATGGCTTGACCCACGTGTAGATCGTTGTCGGTACCGACTAGTTTAGAACCCATCGGGGGCCATTCTTCAGGGTGAGTGGGATTGGTACTATAGCGCATTTGAAGCGCGTCGCTCACTGTGAGCGGTACCGACACCGATTTACACGTGAGTTAAGCCGTTTTTATAAGTAGCATAATGAATTGTCTCACAAAAGTTTAAATAATTTAAAATCTTACAATACTGTAAAGCCAGCCGTCAACTTAATCTATTCATATAAATAATTTTAGTATTTAACGCTCATAATCTATGCGGTAATTATGACAAAAACTAGTTTTTACAATTTGTTATCTGTACGTACTGTTCACAAAATCGAGTTTGCGTCAAGTAATATTCGAAACGATATATCTAATTTTGATGGGACTTTTAATGAAAAGTAGTCGATGTATCATCATCATCATCATCATCATCAACAGCCCCTGTCTGCCCACTGTTGGACATAGGCCTTTCCCAATGCCTTCCACTGTATGCGGTACAGCCGATGTATGCAGGGGTAATATAGGCTGGTTTTACTTTGTAAAGAAATCAAGGTTGATGATTAAAGACACACAATACGGACGCATTGAAGTGACGAAAGCGTATATGTGCAGACTCGATCACCTAGCCTTGCGTATAAAGTTGCGGGCCACAGCTAATATAGGTATAATTTAATACCTGAAGCGAAAACTGCACCCCTTTTTAATAAATTGCGCAAACGGATAAGCGTAAAATTTGACATAGTTAAAACTAATTTGGGAATATTTGCATAAAGCGTTTCTTCGAATTTCAACCATGGGTGACTGCTAATAAGTACCATCCTGACGTAGATTTTTAAAGCAATAAAGGAAACATTGGCAGCAGCAAAATCTTACCTGTAGTGACTTTGTATGTACCATTCTTTTTTACCGGCAAATCAACAAGTTCACCAGCGACTTCATAGTGCCCTTGTATAATCAATGAAGGACATTTTATGTCAAAAAATAAAGTTGAATGATCTACACTGAATCTAAAAGAAAGTAGTTAGTTATAGTGTTATATATAAAGCAATATAGTATTTACAAGTTATTGTACCTAAATTAAAAATTAATTATTTCATAAAGCGGCAAGTGTTAAATGGCTTGAATTTTTTATTTAATCCTCATCAGCCAGTGATTTTCAAACAAAATTTTAAACTAAAAAAACATATCTAAAATTCAATTTTGTAATTGTAACGTTAGTCATCTTTACCTTTGTTAGTGTTCGCTTTCATCATAAAAGTATGGTTTGTGCCTATTCCAGTATTTAATAAAGCCTTCCAGTATTTTATATGTAGTCAGTAATATGCATATAGTAAAATAAATATCACAGTTCCTTACAATATTTGGTTAGATAGATTAACAATCACTATTCCCTGACGTTAGATATAACGCAACTTACTTGATACGATTGAATTCACATCTTATAAATCCTGATATAGAGTTATTGGTGAATTTATATGTAAATCTTGGACTGTCACCTTCGAAATCATTAGGTATTATTGGATCAAGGCTTTTAACATTTAAAGATGGTATACCGCCTGATATATATTTAAGTACGTCATTGGCAACACCAATCATGCAGATCTCGTCATCATATCCACACGGTTGTATATCACATGCTGAAACAGAATAATTAATCCTAGTTTTCTTTCACCAGTAATTGTTTCAAAAATTGTCATAAAAAAAATTCTACATTCCGAATTCAATTTAACTTTACCAACCTACGTTCTGGATAATTCTGATACTTGTTTATGTTCGGTTTTTCAAATGTACTAGGTTTTAAAATAAATTAAACTAAACTTACTTGAAGTTGGTTGTATCAGTCCGATTAGAATGCACAACGATAGCGAGAAAATTTTCCACGAAAACATTTTAACAACCATATATTCTCGATGCCAGAAAGTAAATTAATACTGACCGTGGTATCACAAGCACGTTGATGTTTCGATTTTGTTTTTTTTATAAACAACGAATTCCGGTTAATAAATTATGGTAATAACCGGATGATATATTGCAAAACTTGTTAATGCAAGTCTATATTTTTCCAAATAATTCTTAATTTCTTGAGTATTTAGGCCTTATCTCATTATCTTTCAAAATAAAATAAATGTTAGGATTTTAAAAAAAAATTAAGAGTTCTTTGATAATCTCATAATAATTTGATTGTTCGCGAAGAACTTGTACTATGATAGAGATACTAGACAATCTTAGAAAATATTACTTCATGTTTTCGTGATTCCTAACAAATGTACATTCCTATATTTTATTAAAAAGCCAGCCGGCGTGGTTGACTATGGCCTGGTCACCCCTGATAATAGGGTAGGCTCCTAGCCTCTTAGTGGGGACGTATAGTGAGCTTATAGCATGACGATATTTTATTAATCCGCTATCGGCACCTACTAGTTCCGAGCTTTTCGTCTTTTCTTTAATGCGAGTGACTGGTATTAAATCGCGGTCGTGGCCTGCTTCTAACAGGTGGTGTACCAATTATCTTTAAACTAATCGGTGCGGACAAATGTGAAAAGTGCGGACTGGGTAAATTCGTAATACTGAGCAGTTTCATATTTAGTTCACAATTAAATAAAAGTTTAATAATATTAATTGAAATTCGTAGGTAAAGAAATTCTTACTACGATTCGCCCTTTGATTATGGAAACAGTGAAAGTGTTGGACGTGAAAACATAACATCGAGCGCGGAATCAGTGTTCAGGGAGGGCTCGAACAATAGCAGTGGTCGCCGAAGTAGACCGACTTGGCTACTTATAACATTTTTTCTGGCACTAACATAGAAATCCAGTGAGCTCGTGACCATGCCGAATACAATTGTGCCGAAATATCGGCAGCTCAAAAAGGATCCCGTCTTTTACGATTTTTATATGAAGACAATCCTGTTTGAGGCCTTTATAAATGTCAAACCAATCAGTACTGGTTTCAGTATCAATAAATATTAATTCTTATCGGTTCTAATTTATGCTTAATTACTTTATCTTCATATTTCGCTTTTCGTTTAATACGATAAAGTTTTGAAAAGAAACATCACGTTACTTTCTCCTCTACATCCATTCCACTGTCAAATTACATTTCCCTTTTCCTTTTTCTAAGAGTACATTAATGCAGTATCGTATTTTATTCAAAGTCACTTGAAGTAATTTAGATATTGTACTCTTAAGATTATCAACCTTCACGAGAATGTGTAGAAAATATGCTTAGTGTCTATATAATATACAACAGTTTTGATGACGTCACGTCATCAACTTGCCCAAATATGGGTCGGTCCTTTATTTATGACGTAAATGAAAAAATAAAATAAAAATTACAACATTAACCTTTATTTAACACTTATAAAAAAACTAATTGATAAACAATTGATCAATAGGCGTAGTTTTAAGTAGTTGGTTGATACATTTTGATAGATATTTGAAGTTTGCATCGAGTATGGGACCTTGGAGTAGTGTCATTATTTCTTTATAATGATCATTCGCGAAGGCATGAGCAGCGTCCGCTGGAACAAAATAATAAATTAAGTATACAAAATCTTAAGAGAATTTAAACATATCTATTTAAACGATTTTAACTGTATAAGACTTCAATCAGGTTTGAAATAGACATGTAGGAATTTAACGTAAACATCGGTAAGTTGGGATGGGATTAGATGGGGGAGGACTACGTCCAGCAGTGGACTACATTAGGCTGATAATGATGATGATGATGATGATTGGTAAATTTCAAAATAAATCCATAGACAATAAACGACAGGTTGACAACTGTGTAAATATAACATCTCTACTGTTGTTTCGATAATGATAGCTGCAACAGGCGTTTTACGGGTGTCCTATTGTGAATTAAAATAAATTAATTTCTGAATGGAATTTTCAAAATCCATTTTTTTTTGTTATATCAAATTATACTTACATAGATCTTTTTGTCCGTTGAATAAATTGTCATACTTAAATTTAACTGGTTCTACAGGATCAGCGACTTGCTTCGAATTCTTTATAGCTAAATATATTTTACCATCGTCGCCAGTCACACGTTCCAAATCTGCGTCTACATTTATTAAATAGGTACCTGAAATGTTTATTACGTTAAAATTTTAATGTTTATCATCAAACACACTGGTGTATGGTCTTCTAATAGCTGGAAGTGGAAGCAATTCCGAGTGTTTTCTAATGACTGGCCTGGTCATATTCTATGCCTTTTAACTTTAATACTCCTATCTTGTAAGAAAGGGACAGGTTAGGGAATTAGAATTTTAGAGAGATGACTTATGGAGGGGGGGGGGGAGATACCTTTTTTCTGTACGTCTCCGGTCCTAATAAAAATAGGAACAGCACCTCAAACCTTTTCATTTTGTTGTATTAACGAAACCTAGTGGTCACTTGTTTTCATGTTAATATGTATTGTAGAAAAAAAAATCATTATCATTTTCACCTGTAACAGTTTTACATGGTCCTTGTCCTTCCAATGGAAGTGATAATAGAGTACCAGAGATAGAGTACTGTCCAATCACCTCTATCGATGGACAATTTAAATCAAATTTTAATTTAAGAGAATCCATATTCAACCTGAAAATAATCATAATTGATAATTAATATTCAAAGTTAATGACGCGGTGCTAACATGTGATTGTATCATCATCAGTTCTTGCCTGCCCACAGCTGGACATAGGCCTTTCCCGATGCCTGCAACAGTATGCGGTCCTCCGCCTTCTGAATCCAAAGATCCCTGCCGTCCGCACAAGTCGTCGGTCCATCTGGAGGGAGGACGCCCCAGATTCCTTCATTTATTCATTCATATTAATACACAAGAGATTGTGCAGAATATTAAAATTCTGGGTTAACCGTAAAAAATTGGCAAATTCGATGCCGTTGTCATCTCAATGTTAATAATTAATGAAATAAAATTACTTGACATTCTGAACTTCACATTTTGAAAATCCATTTATATTTGCGTCTTTGAATGTTAATTGTATGGATTGAACTTTAATATCAAACACATCAATCTTGATCGGGTCTATCGGCGAGATACCCATAGACGGGACTCCGGGTCCAATCAGACGAGCGGCTGTGTTCGCCGATTTCGTCATACATTCTTCATCACTGATTTTGCACGGAACGATGATGGAATCTGGAATAGTTCACGTATAGTAAATCTTGATCTCATTGTAGCTTTTTGTTGTTGATTGTCTGTCGTATTTGACATACACCTGAGGGTTAGTGTATTTATAGAAAGCAGGACCTTCTTAAAGTAAGTCGTGATGTAGATTGTCAATAAGCGCCAATGACCTAATTGTTAAGGTTACGGATTTACGAACGTGGTCGAGAGTTCGAAACCATTTAACTATTGTCGTGGACCGTATCTATCACAAGCCTAGAGCTTAGTTCAAGTAGCAAAAGAAATGTTAGCAAATTAACATAAATAGGCTAATATTTCTATAAAAATGGCGTGTTAGTAATAACGTAATTGCAAAGAACTGGACTAGCTTTACCCTATGTTAGTATTAAATATTATAAAATATCAAAAAAAAAAAGGAGATCGTCTTATGTTTCAATAATTATTAAACTTGATAACTTACTCGGATTACTTATTGCTCCTAAAATAAAACAGAACAATGACAAGAAATGTAATACAGATCGAGACATTTTGAACGACTACTCGCTATTAGTGTACTTGAAATGAATAAAATGTGTATTAAATGGTTATATTTATACAAATATTAACAATTTTAATGAAGTAAGATTTTTTTTTAATAATGCATTAAAACCTTATTATTTTCCTTAATTTAATTAGCTTCATAAATATGTACATACAATTAAGTCTGAGTTGTTATAATCTAAAACGTCACGAAATAGGTTCCTTATATAAATATTTTTCCAGTTACGTCAAATAAAAATTGTACGATGGCGTAAAAATAAAGTGAAGGAACAGTTAACTTTTCCTTTGTTCTTCTTTCTTTTTGACCAGGTATTACATTTGTTTATCGCGACTAGAAAATGGCCAGTTAAATCGATTTTTCTTCAATTATTCTACTTATAAACAAAGGACAACGATTCCCTCGACAAAATCTCCTGATGCGAAGAACTTTTTCTAAGTGTGACCATATTATTTATTTGCTTGATAAATTACTAATTAGTCAAAATTAATGTTGAGTAAACATTATGCAAATTATAGTAGAGAAGGTTATACGGACGTATTTCAACAATAATGAATAAATTATTAAATATTAATTGTTTCAGATCTAAACGTTCAGTAGACAACGTTTAGGCTGGCAACGCAGCTGTGATTCCTGGCCATAGTTTTAAGGAGTTTTTATATATTTAGCAGCAATGCCATAAAATAGAAGAAGAAGAAATAAATTAAGAAAAAAAAGTACACTTTTTTATCGATAGTCTCTTGTCTTTTGCACACCCCGTTTTCAAAATGTTCGCTTTGTTAATATGTTATCCTTTTTAGACCTGCATTTCATTTAGAACAATCGTACGATATTCAGTTTCTCTGCTACTGCGGATGTCCATGGCCGTGCTACCCCGTGACTGTGCCACTCGTTTGCCCCCTTATTTTTTAAAAAGACAGTAAGGTATAATAGTAGGGAGGACTGAAGGTAAGTTTTCTAGTTGCGTCCAAATGATTCCAACGTTTTTATTAATAACAATAAAGAAAATCTTAGCAAAGATCTTTGTGGTGTTATCAATGTATCGCCGGCGTCTACAAAAATATTGAATATAAATAGAATTGGGCGAAGTTTTCAGTCAACGATAAATGTATACAAATTTAGGCTTTACGTCCGATCCCCGCGCCTCGGCGAGATAAAAGGAAAGTTTGTACAAAATGGATCGGCGGAGAGTTTTATCAGATTTTGGCTGAATTTGTTCGTCGGTATACACGTTTAGGAGTCTTATCTCGCAAAACTTTATATTTTACGCACGGTTTTTAATTAAAATCTTTTGTTTACGTTCGTTTATTTTTAATATAATTGAAAAAACATGTTGTGTTGAAGCTTGTTGATCTAAACTGTTTGAACTAGACGACTATGTTAGTAAAAGCAAATTTGTTTGTTTTAAGGTTAAATATTTTTGTGAGCACCTTGTCTTTAGGACACTATTATATATTCATACAGTCACGGCCCATCGCGGTGTTCCACTTGCAGAAAAATTATCTTGTTCCTTTCAAATTTATATATTCCACCGCTTACTACAAATAATTAATTAGATAGCAATGAGTTCGGCGAACGATGGGAGAATAATAAAAAAAATAATTGGCCATGTGCCACTGACTGACTTTTTATTCGTACGTGCACAACGTTTTTTTATTATGTTTCTGCTGCGCTCCACTGGTTATTGTTTATGCGTCGTCGTCTCAGTGCCCATAAAAGATTCAGACGATTGTCGCTTTTAAAGTGGAATACAGACAAATACTACGACTGTACCCACCCGCAAAAAATTACCTTTCCATTGGAAAATGACGGTTAGTAGTTTTTCCTAATCTCAAGGCCCCTTATTTATATTTATATAAAAAAAACTAATTATTTATTATGTTTACTTAAGAATTGCTAAAATTCATTTAAATCGCTTGTTAATAATTACCGCAACGTATATTAACACGAATATTAACTCTGTTCAGTACGGTTTACTATACTTTTATTGTTCATAAAACCTTTTGTAAAATTGACCTTTGTTTTGAATTTTATTTTTTTTTGTTAAAAATCAAGAAATTATTAAAAGCGACATCTATGTGCTGTCGACTGAATTATTAAGCACGAAAGCCTTTGATACTTTTGCCTTTGAAAGCCTTTGGGAATTGCGGTTTTGAAGCTAAATGCAATTTTTATTATTTCAATCGTATGTACGTAACTTTATTCGTTAATTAATAATTTTTTTAATTACTTAAAAAAAATTAATGCTATAGTAAAAATATTCCAGCGATTTTTTTTTCTAAGTAGGTCTAGGATTTTTTTTTGTGTAAAACTACATCTGCGGTAGTATTAAAACATTTTTTGCAATTTAAATTGAACTAACAATTAAAAAAAAATACTTCATCTATTAAACTGTATATTAAGACAGAGTGTGAAAATTTATTTCTATATAGTCAAAATAAATATAAAACACCCAAACAGAATTAATTCAAATACTATTTATGTACTATACAAGTTTTTATAAAACACATAAAAAAAACATAGCGACATAGTGAGAACCTGGTCCAGTTCGAAGCCAGTTATAAATAGAAAACCGCTAAAATGTTACGTTGGGCACTATCGGTCAGTACTTTCCATCGGTGTTTGTTAAAATAGAACAGTTTTATTTCTGAAAACATTCTATAATAAATTGCGGAATCCCATTAAATATGTCTGCAAAAAATAATGTTTTTGCTCGTTGCAAGATGATGTGTGGCCTGCGTCTACGCATGGCATTGTTTGGTAATCCCCGGCGGTTGCGTGCCGGCAAAAAATGTGGGAACTATGGCGTTGTTTGTAGGGATGTATTTTGTATATTAATATCGATGAATCAAATTAACTTGATCTTCAATAGTCAAAACAAAAGTATTAAATATTATTTCTACTAAACATTTGAAGTATTGTATTAAAAAAAATATCCCATTAACAGAGTTTTGTTATGTCTTTTCGGGAATCAACGTCGGCTCATGTACGACGCCGTCATATGTTTTGAGCCTAACTAAAGTTAAGTTAGGGTACCTAGTATAAAACCTTTTTGCAAAGAAATTCAAATGAATTTCGTTGCAAAAAGGTTTTCTGGGGGAAAGGAAGGATTAACGCAGAAATTCGAGAATGTTATTGGTACATGATGGGGAGAGAACCTAAGACCTTTATCTTATTAGTTCGTTCTCTGGCCGCTTTTAGGAGCTACAAAGGTTATTATTGTATTTCCCAGCGTTATCGTTTAAATATTTAAGCTATTGCCCATCACTATTTAGTTTGTTCCAAACTTAACGCATCGATTCAACAGACAGAATAATGACGTGCCCACCTCCGGCCGTCATTCAGGCCCACGTTGACAAAGGCATGGCAAATAGCCATTATTGCAGTTGCCGCGGGTTTCTATTAATATGATACAGCAGGGAGGCGATTATTGATGTTAAAGCTTTGCAATGAGACCTCACGTTTGTTACAATTCACCCTGTCACCGACCGATAATTATGTCTGTGGATATTGTTTGTATGCATTAATTAAATGCAGGATGTTTCAGAGTATCTCACACATTTTAATAAGAGAAGGGGACAAACGAGCAGCGGGAAAGCATTCTACACGAGTTGATCTTCGACGCCTATGGACGTCCGTGATACTAGAGGAATCACAGATGCGTTGTCACCCTTCGAGAAAAAGGTACGCTCGCTTCTCGAAGGACCATAAGTCATACTGGTTTGGAAATACCACCGATGATACACGATTTCACTCGTTATTAGTAATTTAGGAGATTATAATGTGATCTACTAGTAGTAGTGGACTCATCACGATCATTATGTTACCTGTAACACACTATTTAACTATTGTATCATTCATCAGCATTCTCATTCCAAAAATGAGAAAGCAAACCCGCTAGAAATTAACAACGATCAAAAGTACGTTACACGCCTCAAGATGACATTCAAGTATTAAACTCAGGTAATAAAGTAATGTTCGGCATAAATCATTCTGATTTTTTTTTCAATTGTTCAACGATCACAACAGGCAATAAATAATACCCGGCTATTTTACAATGCTATTGTTATGTTTGATCCTGCCTACTTCCATGAGCATCTTTAAAATTTCGTATAGTAAATAAATTTTATCACGTGACAAATTTATGACTAAAATAGGAGTGACTTTTGATATGACGATTTAGAGACAGCTGATAGGCGTTGCCAAAATTTAATAAAGAAATGAGTCGAATAAAATTGATGAATAAAGTTTTTGGATTATATTTAATATTATCATCATCATCATCATTCAGCCCTTGTCTGCTCACTGCTGGACAAAGGTCTTTGGCAATGTCTTCCACTGTATGCGGCGCATTCCGCATTCAACAACTTCCGGCCGTTCGCACTGAGTCGTCGGTCGACCTGGAAGAACGACGCCCCACACTCCAGGTCCCCACACAATGAATATGATATGTGTAATAATTTAGTAAAGATTTGTTGAATTCAATATCTTACGTAACTTTCTACAAGACTGTAGGAGCCGCCGCTAGAACTTCTCGACACCGACGCGAAAGTTGGC
>JAODUI010000003.1:5700433-5713050 GCA_027563995.1 Papilio gigon
CCAGGTCCCCACATAATGATTACAATATGTGTAATAATTTAGTAAAGATTTGTTGAATTCAATATGTTACGTAACTTTCTACAAGAGTGTAGTTGAAAAAACTCGTAGACTGTTCCCAAAGCTTTTCTTAGAGCGATTAATCCTCGCGATAAGCACCACAAAGACGTACAAATGTGCGCCGAACAGATTCCAGATCGAAAGCCGATAAACTTACTTTTAAAGTAGAAAATGGTTTTTGTTTTGTTACCTATCAGAGATCTCTGGAGGATTGTTTGTTATAGCACGTGTTTTGGCGGCAGATTGTGTTCTGCGGACATATTGTGGCTTCGTCAATACGTCGCGACATGGTGCAGACCCTTGTGATATAATCGAATATGAATATAAAAGTTGATTGTTGCCTGAAACTACATCTTATGCTCAAGAACGTAAGCTTTAGAAGCTAAAGCAATAATAAATATTTAGTATATCTAAGAACCCAAACCAAGCAACTTTCCGGGTGGATTTCCATCACAAAACAAATGAATAAGAGATATGAGAGTCATATATTCCTATATTATGCAAGTCTTTATGGCATTCTATTGGCCAGAATTGGTTTATTAGTATCATAGTACATGAAGTAAAGTCAAAATCATATACAGTTTAATGCGAGAGTTATGAATAAAAAAAATCGAAGACTAATGGACACGACTGAGCGGCGGCGTTGCGTGCATTAATTGCTCGAGGACGCGTCGTGTGTGGTTATATTTGATGCATCACTGATCGGAATCACGATAATGGCCCAAAAACCTAGTGAATGTCTTATAAAATTCCCCTGTGGTTACGTCACGATGTCATTAAACGCCGACTCTCCGTTCCTACGCTTACAGTGCTTGATTATCTAAATGCCTTTGATACAATTCAGGATTAGAGTCAAGACGGTCGCGGCCTTAATTGTTCATAATGACCGTTTTAAGATTACAACAGATATAGTATACATCCCTTTTGGGGTTAAGACTAACTTTCTCTAGCATAATACAGACATTAAATTCGAAGAGACAAAGGTACATTTTAAGTCTTAAGCTCTGTCTTTTGAAAACAAATTCTAAGATACATAGACATGGATATGAGTATTCATTCTATCCTCCTTTATATCGCCCGTCATTACGCAAGATTCCTTTCAACAGTATTATAGAATAATATAGACATCAGAACCAACATTTAAAGTTCAGACTTTGATGATTCCAGTTCATTACATTCTTCTAATTCGTATGTTTTCTTAAGTATTTATACAAACAACGTATTTCGTAATGAACAAGGACCCCATCTGCAGAGACAGATTTCCGATACTGCTCATTTCACGTACCGCTTGATATTATTGTTACGTGGTAAATACATTTTGGGTTAAAAAGAGTCCCGGGGATTCATTGTGTGAATATCCTTGCGGCTGACAGAGTGTATAAACACTGTCTTGGGGCCCATTGTATTGAGCATTAGAGGAAAGGTCCTTTAATCTCACGAAGACAATTTCACAAGAATTGTTATATAGTAAACAATGTTTGCACTCCGCTAATCCCTATGTTCAATGGAATGAAAAAGATTCGTTTATTGTATGAAAGATTATTTTTGCAAGTGTCCAAAATAAACATTCGTGAATAAACACATGATATGATAATAAACGTCTAAATCTAGTTCTTGAGAAGTAATGATTTTAGGGTTTTTTTATTTATAAAATAGACTAAATTAAAAGACGTTGAACTAACATTAATGAGATTAAGAGATTTATATATAGGTTTGTAACCAAAACATATCCTTGAATAGTGGGAATAGAAAGGATAACGATAAAATGGACTTACCCGACCTCTGAGGTCGAGACTAGGATTGGGTAAGCGAGTTATTCGTTAAGCCTGGCTCAAAGTATTCGCAATGCTGAAGATCGCTGTTTGCCGAAAGATTACGTTAAAAAAACCTTACCTCAATTGCTGTGTTCGTTGAATATTTTTAATGGAAACATAGTAAAAGTTTAGTTTAACGACGTTTTATGTTGAACAGTACAGTGACCTAGTTTATAACGACTGTACCTCTCAGTCACTTGGTACGTGATGTTGAAATGGTTACGAGGAATTTTTTTATAAGAAATGGTATAAAAGTGATATTTTACTTGCATGGCCCGGACTTAATAAAGTTGTAATAAATTTATTAGAATTTATATAAAGTTGTTAACCTATATTAAAAATAGGAAAATATTTTATTAAGCAAAATACTTATTAATCGTATATCTCTATCTAGTACGTTTAATTATTAACAAGATCACTTTAAACCAGTTTACGTTTAATCCATACATTTTAAAATATTTAAACCTACATTTATGTTTTTTTTTTAATGTGTTCAAACGGAGTCGCGGTCGATAGCTATTGTGATATAATTCAAACTCAAGGCATTTTTTTTATTTTATATTAAATATTTTTTTTACTTTACTAACATTTCTTGTAAGCTGGTAAAAGCTTGTGCAGGGATATGGTTTACCATAAGTCGATTAATGGGATTCGAGTCCACGCTAGATTGGTAGTTCGTACTTTTAACAATGAGACTATTAGCGGTGTAAAGACAATAGTTACAAACACCTAATCTAAATACAATTCAACATCAACCTGCCCTTTTCCCTCTCCTTCTTCACTACATATCTGTCAGCCGTCATATCTGAATGTACACAATTCCTACGCATCTCCTCTTTTACGAAATCCCTCCACACCTTCTTCGGTACATACAATCTCCTTTAATCCGAAACTTTGGTCGCAAACACTCCATACAATACGACATGATACTTTTACCTAAGTACTCATAATTCTGTAGCAAACTCTATACTTCAAAATGTAAACCAAGTTCGCTATTTGTTAAACAAACCTCTTTGCATAAATGATACTAGTACTAATATTGTGTACTAGTTTAAGGTAATATTGTTCTACGAAATTCAACGCTTGTATTTTGTATTCTGAGGTGAAATTACGTCCACTTTGGTATTTTATTGGTACCGCCAGTGCAGACCTCTATCGGTGGAAGCGAAACTAAATATAATGTCACCTAACATTATTGCTGTGTCATTACATGGTCCAATACTGTTTCGGTTCTTTCAATTGTTTTTTTGAGAAGAGGACAAATGAGCGCTTGATCACGAGACGATAGTCGATGACTGGTGACATCCGCAACACCAGATGAACTAAGAATGCGGTGCCGGCCTTTGAGGAATTACGCTCGCTTTTTGAAAGACCCTAAGCCGTTCTGATTGAGTTATTTACCATTATCAGTGCATTAAACGTCTCCGTAACTCATTCCATTCTATCAGATGCATAAGCGGAGTTCATACAAGATCAAATACCACTTTAATTTTCTCTGTATTTACCTTTAAAGAAAAAAAAAACAGGATACTTACTCCTATTAAGAAATCCTACCAAGTCAACAAATTTACGTTACTAATTATACGACTAAAAGTGAAATTTTCATAAAAAAAACACAATGTTCATTTTATATTATTTAACACTTTGTACTGATGAAAAGATTATTTGAACACAATAGTACGCTGTAGAAAACATACAAGTTACAAGTCTCCTGACAAATTAAAATAGTTAAGTGAGCTTCCAATACCTCGAGGACATTTCATGATACTTAAGTTAATATAAATTGTTAAAAGATATATTTAGTAGTAGAATATAGATTAGTAAAAAATTAGAAGTACACGTTCAGTTTTCTTACTATAAATACGCAAAAATAACTAAACAATTTAGTTAGAAAGATGGATTCTTTTAAAAGATTTATAAGTATCATTTCATCATCATTATCAGCTCAATACACGTCCTCACTGAGGGTCTCGGAGTCTACCCTATTATTAGTAGTGACTAAGCCATAGTCATCCACGCGGGCTCAGTGCGTGTTGGTTGACTTCACACATATCTTTGAATTACGTAGCAATGGGCTTTTATGCTAATTTTGGGGATTGCTTTTTTTTGTAGACAAATACGTGAAACTCAATAAAAAAAACTTAGGAATAAAAACAGATTTTTATATTCCCACTAAAACGCTCCGTACTTTATAGTTATTCTGTATTTGTTAATCGGTGTATTAATTGAATTCTTTGGTAGGGTTGTCATGTATTAATACCTATATAATAGTTCATTAACGTGGTCTGAAATTGTTGGCCATTCTCTCGTTGAGAAATTACGAAGTGTCACAAGTTCTTCAAGCGTGCCTGCAACGTTTCCCATCGTCTAAATGATCTGTCTATCTTGAAGCTTATTGTTCCGAGCGAGTTTGAGAGGCCGTCCCGAATATTGTCACAATGGGCCCCGCCGCCTCAGGACAATGAGTTACGTTTAATTAATGGCCGAGACCACGAAATGACGTCGTCTTGCTACTTCGACCTGACGCTGGCACAGGAACTGTTAAGGAGAAGGTTTAAAACAATTGACGATATTTTTCACATAAAATAGCGTAGTTTACACCGAGTTATAGGAATAATTTGTCATATAAATAACAATCTAATCGTTATTATCAGCTCTTATCTGCCTACTGCTGGACATAAGCCTTTCCCAATGCCTACCACGAAACTAACCGAATCAATGTCAAATGGTAATTATTTATTATTACTTTATAATACTGTTTAAAGGTTAAATTGTTATACACTACTTGATTTTAGGCGTTTAGTTTTACTTTAATAATTACAAATTGAACTTTTTGACAATAATTTATTCGAAAGACGATTTCAATATATTTTACTCGAAATTTATTTTATTACTCAAGATATTAAATTACCGATAATTATAAAGAAAAATATAAAAACATATTTAATTTATGATTTTAATATTAAAAAGTTTACGAACATTTTTTAGGTAAACTACTCAATTCTTTCTCTGTTCCGTACACCGGTTCAACACTTATATCATTAGATAAAGATAAAACTCGAAACAATAATCCGTTTCATTGCGTCTACACTCCTTTAATTTATGGTTGTGTGAATAGAAATAGCGTCTACATTTTAATAAAAAAAAAAGATAGCAGTAATTTTCATCGTCATTATCAGCTCACTATCCCCACCGAGGGGCTCAGAGTATACCCTGATTGGTGACTAGGCTATAGTCAACCGCGCTGGCCCAGTGCGAATTGGTTGACTTCACTCATATCTTTGAATTTCTTTGCCGATATGTGCAGCATCACGATCACCTTTACCGTAAGAGCGTCAGATAATGTCCATATGCAATTCGAAAATGGAAAAGCACATTGGTACATGGTGGGAATCGAACCTGGACAATGTCGAGTTCGGTCCGGTCCGCTCAAGCGCTTAACAACTGCGGCACCGACGCTCAATTTTTACTTTTAATTAACGCAGACATTTTACTGTGATGTTAATTGTTTACAGACTTGATACAACCTTTTGAGTCATAGCGTTGGATGTGTGCATGATGTTGCAGTTGCTTTTTTGTTTTATAAAGAGAAAACGACTTTTTCAAATTTAAATATGGAACAATTTCTTTTTAAATCATGTACCAATTCATCTTTCTATCTTAGAATAAATAGACTTATGTTTTAGTATAAGCTTCTTGCTAGTTTTTTTTTTCATATAATTAACTCAGCTGGTATTATTATTAAGAATTTATGTAATAACCAGATACTGCAGATACTGTAGTAGAAACTCGGGAACGTTTGTAATTGCAATGAAACCTTTTGATTCTGTATTTACGAGCCCTCGCTGCGGCTTCTTAATAAAGCAAAGGTGTTTAATTGGCTGACAAACTGCTCGCGAAGTAATTACGTCTGTGCAGGCAACGGCTCAAACAACGCGTCAATCTATTCGCTAATAGGGATGGGACACGAGAAACCTATTAAAAGATAATTATACTGTGTTCAACTGTTCGTCAATGGCTACGAACATTTTGGTCATTGATTTCAAGGCGCATAATTAGACGATACCGCTTACTCGAATTATGTGCATACAGTTTTGGTTTGCAGACGTGATTTACTGACGCATTTATCATCCTACATCGGCATCGTCCTTCATGATCTGTTACGACTGACCTTCAAGATAGTTTAAAGTACTTATGATTTTTTGTACATATATTAATGTAAATTGGCTCTACTTGAAGGCTTGATAGATACTGTAGAGTGTTATTAGGTTCTTTACTCTTCATCATTATTATCTGCCTCCGTCTGTCCACTGATGGACATAGGTCTTTCCTAATGCCTTACACAGTATGCGCTCCTCTTGTAGTATACCAGTCCGCCTTGTCTCTTAGCCTGCACGTTTCCAAAACATTCTAGTTTATTTAGTAAGAAAGTACACCACTAGTGCTATAATATTCGCGTACCATCAAATGTCAAAGAACAGCTTCATAGCGAGCTGTCGCGTGCGGTTCGCTATCGCGCGGTGCTGTAAGCAATTGCCTTCATTGTTCGTGCCCGGCGCGTGATGAGCTCGACTTCCACTTCGATTAGTTCTACAACGAACCGGAATCTTTACTTGATTGCACTTTTAAATTGCTACTTAATTATTCCTTTTTTTTTTTAAATGTACTTTGTTGTTTTCTGGCTAGACAGTTTTATTATTTGCGTGTTCAATTTCGGTGAAATTTGGTTCTTAGTATAATTATCTTGCCTAAAAAGTTCTTTCTTAATTATGGCAGTCATTTTTTTTTTACTGAAAGTAGTCTTAGCCTAAGATTTCGGCCCCGTGAAGCTAATAAAAATTGTATAGAGAATTTATTTATACAATGTATAGAGTATATCTCTATCTCTCTTCTGAATGTCAGCCAGATTCATTGAATCGTTCAAGAGTTACGTAAGAATAAACATCCATCCATCCAAATGTACGCTTTTAATTAGTACGATACATAAATTACGTTTAATCCATCAATAAGCAATTAAAATTCATGGATATGACACAAATCGCTTTTAATTGTTGTCAATATTTTTGATTCATTATTAAATATTTATTAAGTAAACTGACCGTCGTGTGTGCGTTTCCTCAAAGCGGTAATTATTTATAAACAGTAATTTCTTTTTAAATCAAATTTATAAGTTCTGTATTTATAATATATACATTTAAACAGAACCATCATGTCGTGGGTATTTCCAGTCACAGATCTTGAGAATGATTACGGTATGCGCCGACATAATCGTCTTGAATTAACACTTCGATTAAACTTTAAAGTTTCTCCGCACCGGAGCAAGAGGGCGCCTTGAGAATGATTAGAATTGTTCAATATTGATCGTAGACTAAATATTTAACATAAAGTTTGATAACACTCAAGACGAGATGGAGTCTTCGACACAATACATTTGATCACAATTATTGATAGTTTGACGTTCACTATCATATATACTATGTATATAGCTGCAAGTAATGCTTTTAACACATTCGCTGCGGCACCAATTTTTGCATACTTTCCGTTCCTGCCGTACGAGGTGTTATCTACCCGTTCCGACACTAGACGTTTGTGCGATACGCGGTCCACTAGACCCCACCTCCTTTAATAAAGATATGTCCTTTCACACCACAGAGAAGTACACGATTTACCTTGCCGCACCACAGGGAAATTGCATTAGGAATGATTTGGACCTCGTTTCGCAGCGAACGTGTTAAAATATCATTGTCGTATTTAATTTCCAGTATTTTTTTTTACTAATAACAAAAAACATCACGTTTTGAAAATAATATGAACCCATCTTAAGGTTTGAAGCAAAGCTGTGTGTTACTAACTGGCTAATATGGCAAGATTAGCGGCGGTCAGGCGTGGTCGCTAACGAGGCATGGCTGAGCTGGCGCATATGACGTCATATATCATGATTCATAAGTTATTAAACCTGCAGGTTTGTTTATAAACGAGTTATATAGTTTACGAAGTCATTGATTTAAAAAATAAGAATGAAAAGGTCTTCAGAAGGTGTAGATGACAGGATAGAAGTATTGAAAAGCAAGGACACACTTCAGTTAAGAGAATGAAGCTGTAGATAGACATGGGCTGATGATGTGGATGACATAATGAAGGTGCATATTCGTCATTTATATAACTTTCCTAATGTATTTATCCGTTATGACTTTATCATCGAAATACCAAGGTTTAGTTCACAGTAAATAATTCTAAACGTGCTAGTGTACAAATACATTTAAGTTTTACGATTGAGTTGAATATTAAGGAATACGAAACTAATTTCAACAAAATATTAAATCGTGTAATACAATCAGGCCGTGTTCGAGCCTGTGTTCGCTATTGGATTGTTTGTCCCGATTTTATTGTATATTAATAAGAGCGGTAGACATTTGAAGGGGCGGAGTTATTAGTTTACAAGTGTATCAAACGCCCCCATTGTTTATTATTGACTCGATACTCGCGGGAGCACGATATTACTTTCCAACTCTTTCGGAAGTTTGCCCTCTTTGTTGACATCTGCCGTTCGATTATTGGAATTTCTGAAATGATGCCGTTTCATAAACTTCTGTAATAATATTAATCCAACAATATTCCCAGATGACTCTTAATAAACATGAATTATTTTCTAACTGCGTATACAGATATAGTAAGAAAAGATTTTCCTTCGTAAATTTTCGGAAGAGTTCGTAGTTATCGTGCTCTCTCAAGTACCCATCTTAGAGAATTACATTATCCATTTTGACATTAGACACTAAACAATAAAGTTCCATATTAATTGATATGAAAATGTCACTCATATAATACGATAACTCATTAACAATTCGGGTGTCATCGCACTCCGTTAAAGATCCGAGTTTTGCCGAATGAAAATAATTTCTCACAACATCTGATTCGACTGTTTTACAAAATTAAGTGAGTTTCCTGTTTGGATTTAGACGCTTACCGTTTGTGATTTTAAATTTATTTAGTATAAAGGGGTGGATAAATAAGAATACAAGCGGCGATGTGTACAATGCGTAATTAAAAAGAAACGTAGGCGACAGTCGTGAGGTGCACGGTGTCTTATCGGCACGGTTTTAATTTGAGGCCGGCACGAGACACGCGAGCCGATCACGCAAACAAACGCATCGCCCTGTTCGAACGTTCCTTTTATTTTTAAAATATAATTCTTTTTTTTTAATATCACGATTGAGAACCTTTCGTCGCCAGTCCTACGTTGCCACCGATAAAATCATACTTTAATGTTATCAAGGAATTTATTTTTTATGTTTTCTAACTTAAATGATTTACGCAAGATGTTTTAAAGGCTTAGCGGCGAATCACAGGGGGCCATTTGTTTACGTTTTTAATTGCAGGGGACAAAGGCGGAGTTAGGAAATGTGATTTCACGTCACTGTTTTGTTTTTTTTTCCAAAGTGGGGTCCTGGTCGCGTGACGGATTGTAAATAATTAGCTCGTTCAGCCGTTACCTCCTGGGACGCTATCACGCCATTGTTTGTTTAGACGTGAGTAGTTAAAATTAATGTCTTCCCCTATCGCACTTTTGAAATTAAAAAAAAACAAAACTCAAATTATTTATTACTAATTCAAGTTCAAAAAGGAAACAAATACTTTTATTTAAAAATCTATTATTAACAATTTACACGCATATTCTTTGTAATAGAACTCAGTCACTCAGGTCATTGTTGGACTATTTTAGGAAAGAGTGGAAAATAACGATCGCAAGTGTACCTCAATACACCCAGTAGAACTGAACTCAGTATTTGATTTGGAAGACCATTGCGCCTACTAGAGCCATCGACTTGATAGTTCCAATCATTGCTGTATACTATAGTGGTATTTGACACACGAATGCACGTAGACAGACGTAGGAGTTGCGAGTGAGAAGTGACAGAACCGCCTCGAATCTTTAGTAATGACAGTTACTATGGATTATGATGATGATGAGTCAAGTGTTCCACAAGTTATAATCAATAGTTATCATAACAATTCGAAAACGTTCTCTTCTCAGATTCAAATTTAAATTGTGTTTAATGAAATTAAACTTGGTAAGTGATAATTGAAAGATCAGGGAGTCGTTACGACATCCATTGAGTTGTGTTTCGTTAAACTATGCGACTTCAAAGCTAATCTGAGCCTGAGAAGGAGTAACGGAGGGACAATTTATTGGTTCATTGGAACTTGGAAATTTCTAAGTCCGTCATTAATTTGAGATTCGCCACAAGCGCTCCTGATACCCGAAGCCAAGTTTCTCAATATTTGAGCCCCTTATTTGTCGCTCCATTGATTTACAATAACTTAATAACGGCGACTTTGTTAAGTGCCATTAAGAATTTTCAATGGATATCAACTTTTAAGATAAGAATTATTTGACTTGGCTTACTTCGAACAACTAGAATGAGAACCTCTTTAACTTCAAAACAATGACTGTCAAGTTATACTATACTATAAACTTTTCATAAAGTACAAGAACCATCCCATGTAAGATAATTGTATAATTAACATTTGACTCACCAATAATTAAAAATTTAATCAGATTTGTTTTTGATAAGGTCCTTTGTAACTTGTGCGTAATAGGAGATGGTTCACGATATTCTCTATAGGAAGTAAACCTACTCAAAGTCGATTACGACCTTCTAATTACAATTGCTGAACCAAGCCAGAACCCAAAAAGGACTATAGAGGTCAAATAAGAAGGGCTACAGTATTGTAAGAAAATCTACAATTACAAGAATTAATTACTTCATTTCGAAATTAAGTCCTTCAAATGTATTCTCATAAAAATGTTAAAGTACAAAATGA
The DNA here is from genome assembly GCA_027563995.1 of Papilio gigon. NCBI lineage: Eukaryota > Metazoa > Arthropoda > Insecta > Lepidoptera > Papilionidae > Papilio > Papilio gigon. Next base: position 5,711,131 of record JAODUI010000003.1, read on the forward strand.
AATCGATTGTGTGTTCTCAGATCGCGTGCGAGTGATGGCGTCGACTTCTGGGAGCTCTCGGTGTCAACTTTAATTGGACCGGAGCTTTTGCTCTTGTTCCGATGAGGTCCAAGATTGGACCCTCTTTATTTATGTGGGGTCACGAAATTTAATAACGTTAAGCTGTACCAGTATAAACGCCTTCGGCATTCGACGGCTTTAACTGTCGAGATGAGTTTACTGTATTACTTATTTGTGGACGTTTAAATGCCATGATTGTTTCTCTAGTGTTTGTTCAATAAGCAATCATCACGTGACCGGCTGATCACGTGACTAGTGTAGTGTGGGTATTAGATACTACGATATCACAGTCACTGAACTTACTATTGCTAATAATGATTTGATGACTTTATTAAAAAGAAATATTTAAATATAGATTGATTTATAGTTCAAGCTTTATTTAACCAATTGTGTTCTAAATGCATACACCGAAAGCACACCGTCCGTAGGAAATAAAAAAAAATACAATTACGTCATACCAAAAGTATTATCTTGTTTGTTTTTAAAAATAATTTTCCCACTTTATACACTAAGTCATATTTAACATTAAAATTGTTTCAAAGATATTGTAGTGAGTATATTTTGTGAATGCAAACAAAACATTTGAAATGACTCACCATCAGACCCTGTCTGCCCACTGCTGGACATAGACCTTTCCACAGTACGTGGTGCTCCGCCTTCCGCATCCAACGACTTCCTACCATCCGCACTATGTCGTCGGTCCACCTGGAGGGAGGACGCCCCACACTCCTGGTCCGCAACCATTGAAATGTTTATAGAAACAAAATTTATTTCTGATAGTATTGTAATTAGTTTAATATTTGATATGTCTTAAAATAATTATTACTTCGGTGCTGTTACGTCATAAATAAGTAGATTACCAATTTTGACACTAGATAGCGGAGTAGTCAAGTCTAGTGTTCATTTATAGTTTTTAAAAATGTATTAGTTTTTTTTTTGTGTCAAAAGTTAACATTAATTTATACGGCATGTGCAGTGGGTTGTCGTTCTTATAAGTGTCTAGGGGACAAGAGGTCGACAGTGCTCTGGCTCATAATTCGATATTTGCTTTTTAAATGAACAGAAAATTTTAAAATATGACATTTCAGAACCTTAGAGAGTACATCAAATTTAAACTTTAATTAAAAAAAATAACAGCGCAACAATTTGTTCATTTTCATTTGTTTATTTTTTTTAATGAACACGATTAAATTAAAATAATGAGAGGGAAATTTAACTCAACTAACGAGCTATGTAATACGATTTTAAAGAAAATAATATTGAAATTAATTGTTCTTTTTTATTGTATGGGTTATACCAAAGCTTAAATTGAGCGAAATTTAAGCTCCGGCGTATTTCATGTCTTATGGTTGAAACAGAAATAGAATGATTTTTTTTTGAATAAAAATACTAATATTACATGTAACTATTCCAGATAAGCTTATAAAAGCTTGTGTCAGGTTATAGTTCACAATAAAAGTCGAATAGTTGGATTCGAACTCACGACCTCTAGATCGCTAGTTCATACTTAACCATTAGACTATTGGCGCGTGCCGCACTTAACAATCAACAATTTCATGGTTTAATGAGAATAAACAATTGACTCATGTTTAATTGACACTTCTGTTTGTATGGAGTATGTATAGAAACCTATTAAATTAATTTCTTGTTAACAAAATATATCACACACGTTGACAGGGTCGTTTAATAATGTATATTTTTATTGAAGTGGCTTGATAAAATCTATGTGTGGTGTCCCACGATGACGGGGTGTTCTAATAATAAAACAAAACAGTAACATCACTGAAGGAAAACATCGTGATGCAACCTGCACATATCGGGGAAGAAATTCAAAGATATGTGTGAAGTCAACCAACACGC
>JAODUI010000003.1:5716423-5727790 GCA_027563995.1 Papilio gigon
GATATGTGCAGGTTGCATCACGATGTTTTCCTTCACCGTAAGAGCGTCGGATAATGTACATATGCAATTCGAAAATTAAAAAAAAAATTAGTACATGGCGGGGATCAAACTTGGACAATGTCGAGTACGGTCCGGTCCGGTCAAGCGCTTAACAACTGCGCCACCGACGCGACTAACTTAAATATTAATTATAAAAATGATTTCCTCTGAGGCTAAAGCGAATATTTCATATTCGCTATTAATTATCGCAAATGTGCAAACGATGTTGCGTCGCTGAAGAATGAACGGAAGGCATTAATTATACGGGAGGATGTTCGGGGAGGTGCATCAAGCATTCGTTCGGAATCGTGTCGGGAACAAGTCATTAGCTAACTCCCCCCTTACCTACCGCGGTGACTGTCACTCAGAACTGTCTTTCAACGGCGGTTTTGAAAGATAAAAATAATATTAAAGACCATTAGCGTTACATCAATGCTGTAAGAGGGGTTGAGTGATTTTAGTTTAGACTACCTTTTTTTACTAGAACAAGGGTATAAGTTTACATTGAAATAAGTATCAGAAGTTACTAAAAGATAAACAATCGATAAAAGGTATTCCTAAATTCCCAAGTAAGTTGAACTGACCGATAATTTTAATGCCAACATTATTTACTCCACTGGCGCAGCAACTCAATGTGGGTCTTGGCTTCCGACACAAGAGGTCGCCAACATCGACGTGCGTCGTCTCCTGCCAGTAACTCGCTTAAACACTGCCAACATTTAATAATAAAAAAAACTATCAACCTTATATCACTATTTATTAGGCAAACTGTGCGTGCTTAACGTTACTTTGTCGCAAGTTCAATACCGACCTTATATATATTGTCAAAAAATATACCACCCAAGACCAACATTAGCATGTCAATGACATTAATAAATTTTAAAATATCGCCGACAAATTAAGCGGGTTACAAAGTTGCGTGACAAAACAGACGTGATTGTGTCACGTGGCGCGGACGTGCTTCCGATATCCGTGACACGCGTACCACGCCCTTGGTCTGGCATCAGATAGACGTAAATACCGAACACTATGATTCAAATAAGATTGCAACATTTTTCGATAGAGAGTTTTGTTTTTAAATGGACCACTTGAAGAAAATGATTACCTATCGATCGTGTCAGTATTGTGCTTAACTATTTTTTTCTGGATATTTTAAGAACATAGCACAACCCACTTGGTGTAGTGTTTTAAAATAGTCAAAATTAAAAAGTTTAAACTGTGATTAAAATATTTCATATTAAATAAAAAAAAAAATTGTACGTTCGTTGTAAAATTGTAAAAAAAAACATTTGTTTTAATTTCTGAACGAGTCTAACATTACTGGCAACATGTCTTGCCATAAAAAAATGAAAAAAGTGTTCCTTACATCAATTAGACACGACGGAAAATTTAAATAGATTTCATTAAAAGAACAAATCACGTACTTAATGACATTGTATAAGAATGCACGTTAATAATTCGCTATCGACACGCAGAAGTATACAGACAGGTAGGTACTTTTAATTAATTAGAGAAAAAGACAACGTTCATAACCGATTTGGTGTCCTGATAGTGAGGTACGCGTGCTGCGGACGTGACTCCGCTTGTCACGAGTCAAGTTACTGTCACAAATTTTAAGTTATTTTGTTGAAAGATAGCTTTTGTTTTAACTGTTTAGATTGTTAGTTACCAATTTATAAAGGAATGAACGTAGAGATTATGGAGAGACGGTTAGACACTTGACTTACAAGCTGCCACGTACGATTTGTTTATTTTCGAATTTCATATGAAAATTTGTATAATATTTTTATGGGTAAAGAAAGTTAATTGGATGGTTGCTATGTTCCCTAACACTTCAGATAGGTGTTTATCGTTTTCATTCACTTTAATAGTGGTACGTCAGCTGTAACATTAGAATGGACGAATGCCTTCTCTTGAGGGATATAAAAATAATTCAATTAATCGGATATCGTTCTATCGTCTCAGCGTGACTTTGAGAATGTAACAAATGAGAATAGACGGTATTGTTAGTCTTGCGCGGTAACAGCGCATTGAATGGCGTATTTCAATTTCATCTGATGCAAATTTAATACGCTCCCTACGGCCTACCAAGGGTTCCAAATCAACTTTCTTTGTTTTCCTCTTCGAAATTCGCCCTTCCTTGGGGCTGTTTAGAGTAAAAAATTCACGAGCGATGTGATTATTTAATTGTTAAGCTAATTATTCGAGCGCGGTATAAAATTGTGACATTAATCCATATTAATTAAAGTTTGTATACATTTCTTTAACAGCTTGTGTTTATTGTCGAACGATAAATTAAAAAGGGGTGAGATCGTGTTTATGTCAAACTGTTAGAAACTCTTTTGTCGAATAAAATTTGAATATTTTTCGGATGCTTTAAGTGAAGAAATAATTGAATGCTAGAGTCCCATTGGACGAATCGACTTCGGCAACGAGTCTTGGAGACTAGCGGAGTGAGAACAAAAGAAGATCGATGTTAATGTTGAATATTGCATTTGTTTATCGACGAGTTTGACATCTTGTAGTGGAAGAAATGATGATGACGTAAATATGTGAATTCAAATATTTTCCAAGTAAAGAGTAGTGTGAATTGGCATTTACTAAACAATCTTTCGACTACTTCACTAGACATGGTCGTATCGTGGTTTAAGACTACAATAAAAAAAAAACTTTCTTACATTTCTAGGCAAAATTGTAACCCACATTTGAGCGTCATTTCTCTCTTTGCTGTGGGAAAGAATCATTTAGAATCCATTTAAAAATTGTGCAAAAGCAATTGAAATCTCAACACGTAACGATTGAACGTAAATTGACGTTACAGGAAATTATTATTTTAAAACATATTAAGAAAACGGAATATTACTATTTCAAGTTTTTGATAAAATCAGAAATTTCTAGAAAACAAATATGAACACACTTCATATTGTAAATAAATAATTTCCTTGTAATGCTTATCTAAAGCATATTTTTTTTATAGAAAAGAAGGTGGGACACTAGTGGCGGGATTACAAGGGTGATCATCGACGCCCAGGACAGTCCCAAACGTTCGCGGTGTTCTACTTAAAATAATTGCCTTGTCCGCAAACTCTGCTCTTTCTCACAAATCGAAAAACAGGAGCAAAAAACTTGGGTAATAGTTAAAAGTAATTAGTCGACACCCTGCCCTGATCACTGACCAACTTTTTTCTCACAAACATATTTAAAAACTGCATTTTAGTGGCTTTTCTGCCCGCGTCATTTACTCAATACGCACGAAACGTTCAAGCGACTACAGCTTTTACGTGGAACACCGCGAACGGACGCGTTGGTACATCCGCAATACTAGAATAACCACTGAACTAGTATCTGTTTGTTTTCTTTTGTGTTGCTATCATAAAAATTAACCTCTTCTTCACTACGATCTACAAATAAATAATCAGTAAGACGTTATTAATTTGACGTGTGAATTTTGTCGTTTAACACTTAGAACGGGTAAAAAAAAACTTTAAGCCGCAATTAAAATGAAAACAATAGATTATTCTAATGAAATGGTATTTAGAGTCGAAGTGATATTGTTTTGTTTAAACAAAATATATTTTGACGAAGGAGGTCAATAATCCCATCCGGTGTTACGCGTAACCCTTCAGGTAAAGACGGCTTATCGGTTCTTTCTCAAATACACGGAACAATAGTTGTGGCGTCATGTTTACCTCGACTTTGAATGTTACGATGCGTCAGATAGCGCAAATATTCTATTCCCAAAAAAAAAAAAACATTGTACGTTTGTTGAGCATTTGGAAATTACGAGAATAAAGTGTTACTAAACTTCTCGGTAAGTTTATAATATTTTCGCACGAGATATTATGAGTGACGAATTATAATAAAAATCACAAATAGTATTAAAAACTTAGTTGGGATTTGAGAGAGTTCTTATGAAATTAACAACAAAAATAACTTTGGTTTTGTGTCAATTTATGATTTTTTACAATCAAAATTTTAAAATGTGCCCTAAAATTTTGGAATTGGATTTGAATTTGGAACTAATGTAAGTAATAAACAAGACTTTAACAATATAAAGAAAAAAAAAACAAAAGTTGAAAGGAATGAATTATCTTCAACGTATATAGATTGTTGTAACAACGGAAGCCTACTTTGCGCGTCCCAGACATGGCTTTTCCATTCTTTCCCCGCTGAGCGTCGTCACAGATTCCGACTGTTCGTGTTAAGACTGTTTCACATTGACAACAGAAATAACATAACATATTATAAAAAATCATTGTCTTTAAATTAATATTCATACAGAATCTAACACCAGTGGTGGGCAAACTTATTAGCCAAAGAGCCAAATAGGCAAATTAAAACGATTTAAAAAAATATTTTATGCAAAAAGTTGTACAAATTTTACAGTACAACCAGTTATTAAAGAATAACTTTGAAGAAGAAACTTTTGTAACACGCACGCGACTTGTATATACAATAAGATTCGAACGTTGGTGACAAGAGTGCTTACAATGTACTTGGTAGCCCGTAAGCCCGTAGAAATCTTGTGCCAGAGCCACACTCCAGAGTTCAAAGAGCCGCATTCGGCATTGGAGCCGTTCTCTGTCTTACACCAACGAAAAAGTGTGTGAGTTTAGATATGACAGCTGACAGAGATGTATGGAAGAGTGGTACTGTGCCGACCCTCCGTAGGGAAAAGGTTGATGATGATGAATCTAACATAAACGGTAACGTACAAGCAATCTATATCTCTCGTGTTTTCATATTAAAAATATAAATACGTTCGCTTATATAAACAATTTCTACTCTCTTTAAAACGAAAAAAAAAATGTTCAATGTTTTCTGAAAAACCTTCGTATGTTTATCCCATTGTAATATACAACATACATATTTCCATAGTGTTTAGAATATTTGTTAGTTTAAGTTATTCAAGTAAAAACATGCCTTTATACTATGGAACATTTTAGCTAAATTTGAAATTTTATTTGGCAGGAAAGTTAGACATTAAGCACTGTGTCAGTTAAATTCGAGAGTGCTTTTATGAGCGTATAGAAGTGATTTATGTAAATGGGTCGTTCGCTCTGAAGGAATCTGTGGAAATCCCCTAATATAAGTATTGTACGTACCTACAGCTACACGGCTCAGTAATAAAGTTACGCCTATCGCCTTACGATGGCAGGAACAGACGCCGTAAACGTCTAATTAAATATTAAGGACCAAAGATCCTTCCTTTACTTTGTTCTTGGAAGGTTTCTAACAAATCATTTATTTACCTTGTTTACTAAACACAGAATATTTTTTTGTTTTAATACGATTGTCATTAATGTCTTTTACTATAAACACGTTTGGTGAATTTTAGATATATTTAAGTCGAACGCCATCTATGGTCGAGAAGTCGAAACAAAGAACTTTCGTGAGTTTTGCCTAAGGTTTTGAAAAATTAATAGTATTTACAATAATGAGCAATCAATTAAATAACACGTTTTTACTGCCTGTTGTATAGTGTAATTAAACATTGCTAGAACTTGAAATTAAAAAGAGAAATATACAAAAATAAATGAAACCAAAAAAAATATGACATTTTAATCATGTCATTTAATTTTATAAGCAAATTTTTAGTTGGCGGTTAGTTTCTTGCAGTAACTTTAATTTTCAATAATGTATTAAAATGAGTAAGCATTTAAATATTTTACGTGTATTCGAATTCATATTTATAAAAAAAAAAACTTTTGCAATGTCTTCCATTCCTCGCTAGATGGGTCTGTCTGCTTGGAATAGTTGGACAGCGCAGAGCTTACGGAAGGGGCGGGTGCAGGGGGACTAAGTTGCGCGTCCCATTGCCACTTCCACGAGTTAAGCGCTCCGCTTGACAGTCGCAACGCAACCGCGCCGCGGACAGGACGTGTCACAATCCGCGCCGGTATTTATCATACGCTGTGAATATTTAATAGACACAAAAGTTAAATAAAGTGTTAACGTCAGAGCAGGGATGTTCAAATTTAAATTAGCAATTACTATAGAACTTAACAGGTGCCGCTGACATTGGACTTGAAGTGAAGTGAAATGTTACGAAGTTTTTCTTCAACAGTTAAACGTGCCATTTACTTTGTTTCGGAAATGGTGATATCGACCCACGGGGAGTGTTTATGAGACGTTTGTTAGTGAAATGAAAAATCTGTGATAATGTATGCTATAACGACTGTACTCTGTGCGCTCGTGCACGCCGGATGGACTGTGCAGTACGGCTCGGACAAGTGTGCCCGAGTCACCGGCACCAGCGTCCTGTGCAAAATACGGACTCTCGACGGCGACGGCAGCAGCATCACATCAGTTAACTCCGACTCTAGTATTTTATCATTAGAGTGTAACCACCTGCTTCTTTTTGAAAGTACACTTCGAGCTCACTATTTTAGTTCAGTTGAGTTCCTAAACGAATTGTCGATCACTAATTGCAAGTTGCTGCACATACCAGACTACACCTTTCAAGATGTGAGCAAATTAAAAAGGCTAAAAATTCGTTCTAAGAATTACGAGTGGAGCCCGACCAAGAACATGGAACTATCACTGAACGCGTTCAACGGATTATCAGAACTACATTCGTTGGATCTTGCACAGAATAACATAAAGTTCATTCCTTCCGGCGTATTTTGTTCGTTAGAGAATTTGAATATATTAAATTTAACGAACAATAGAATTAGAACAGTCGGCCAAATTGGTTTTGGCCAGGGTTGTGGCTCGGGCTTGCATACTTTAGACTTGAGCTACAATGAAATTAAAACGTTACCGGAAGAATCCGAATTACTTAAATTACGAAGTCTGCAGCATTTATATCTACAACATAACAACATCAGCGACATATCTAGCGAGGCGCTTAACGGTTTGACCTCTTTAAGAGTTTTGAACATATCACATAACCGTCTACACACGTTGCCCGAAGGATTATTTTCCAACGCAAAAGAATTACGGGAAATATACTTAAATGAAAATTCTTTATTTGAATTAGCAAGAGGTATCTTTCATCATTTAGAACAACTGATCGTTCTAGATTTATCAAGCAATCAATTAACGAGCAATCATATCGACGACGGCACTTTCAAGGGACTGATCAGATTAATAGTTTTAAACCTATCGAACAACGCCCTCACGAGGATAGATGGGAAAACATTTAAAGATTTATTCTTTCTACAAATTTTGAATTTGAAAAATAATTCTGTCGGATACATTGAAGACAATGCGTTTTTGCCGCTCTACAATCTTCACACGCTTAACTTAGCGGAAAATAGACTTCACACTATCGATGAGAATTTATTTAACGGCCTGTTTGTGCTAAGTAAGTTGACTCTCAATAACAACTTACTTGTCAATATTGATCGTAAAGCTTTCAAAAACTGCTCCGACTTGAAAGAACTGGATTTGAGCTCTAATCAACTAATGGAGATACCCGACGCATTGTGGGAACTTCCTTTCTTGAAAACGCTCGACCTCGGCGAAAACCAAATATCCGACTTCAGAAATGGTTCATTTAAAAACTTGAATCAATTAACTGGATTACGCTTGATAGATAATCAAATTGGGAATCTGAGCGTAGGCATGTTTTGGGATTTGCCGAGTTTGCAAGTTTTAAATATTGCGAAGAATAAAATTCAGTCAATCGAGAGAGGCGCATTTAGCCGCAATGGACAACTGGAGGCTATACGCTTGGACGGCAACTTCCTGTCGGACATCAACGGAGTGTTCGCGACGCTCGCCAGCCTACTCTGGCTGAACCTGTCGGAGAATCATCTCGTGTGGTTTGATTATGCGTTTGTGCCTAGTAATTTAAAGTGGTTGGACGTTCACGGTAATTTCATTGAACACTTGGGCAACTATTACAAGTTGCAAGATGAAATACATATAAAGACACTGGATGTTAGTCATAATCGTATTGTAGATATAGGTCCTATGGCCATTCCTAATAGTGTAGAATTGTTGTTTATAAATAATAATTATTTAAATAATATTCATGTGAACACGTTCTTTGACAAAAAGAATCTAACCCGTGTAGATATGTATGCGAATGAAATAGTTAATTTAGAGTTGAATAGTTTACGTTTGTCTTCAGTGCCGGGTAATAAAACACTACCGGAGTTCTACATCGGCGGTAATCCCTTCCAGTGCGATTGTACAATGGAGTGGTTGCCGATAATTAACAATATGACTGCCATGAGGCAGTACCCTCGTGTCATGGACTTGGAAAATGTTTTGTGCAAAATGACAAATGCTCGCAGTGGAACACATGTGCCCTTAACTAATCTTAAGACAACGGACTTTCTATGTGAGTATGAGACTCATTGTTTTGCAATCTGTCATTGCTGCGACTACAACGCGTGCGACTGTGAAATGACTTGTCCTCACAACTGTACTTGTTATCATGATCCGCTGTGGAACACCAACGTTGTTGATTGTTCCGGCCAATCATCTATGGAAATACCTAGTAAAATACCGATGGACGCGACTGAAGTATTTTTAGATGGTAATAATATAAAAGAATTACAAAATCATGTATTTATTGGTCGTCAAAAAATGCGATCTTTGTATGTTAACAATAGTAACGTTGATAACATTCAAAATAGAACGTTTGCTGGCCTTAATGCTTTAGAAATTCTACATCTAGGTAACAACAAATTAAAAGATTTGAAAGGTTACGAATTCCATCAGCTCAGTAGTTTGAAAGAGCTGTTTTTACAAAACAATCTTATCAGTCATATCGCGAACATATCGTTTACTTCGTTAAAATCTTTAGAAGTTTTACGTCTAGAGGGCAACCGCCTAGTTGATTTCGGTGTGTGGATTTTTAATAACAATCCAAATTTAAAGGCTTTGTCTCTCGGAAATAATCTGTGGTCTTGTAAGTGTCGTTATCTGCAAGAACTAACTGCTTATCTGGCTGAAAATGCACAGAAAATCGTTGATATAACCGACGTGTGGTGTTGGAATGGAGACGCTAAGCCTCCACAGAAAAAGGAACTTAACTTAAACGGCACAGCCTGCAGTGATTATTATGCAGATAACTCAGTTATCGGAAACATGTTGGTTTCGAACTACGTTCCCATGATGGTGTCGACACTCACTGGGTTTATGTTAATTTTATTGGCGCTTGTCGTATTATTTCTTTTTAGAGATTCTCTTCGAGTGTGGCTTTATACCAATTGCGGTATTAGAGTATTCTCATTCGCTGGCACGTTTGAAGAAAATGAAAAGTTATATGACGCCTACGTTTGTTATAGCCCTAAAGATGAGGAATTTGTCGTGCAGTCATTAGCAACTGAATTAGAAAACGGTCATCCATCGTACCATCTTTGTTTACATTATAGAGATATCATTAAAAACCACAGTGAGCGCGATATCCTCCAACACCATGCCGAGGCAAATCAACAGTACATACAGTGCGCCCCGCCAGTTGTCGAAGCTGCGGAGGCATCCAAAAGAATAATACTCGTTTTAACAAGAAATTTTATGCAAACAGAATGGTCCCGGTATGAGTTTCGACAAGGGTTACACGAAGCGCTGAAAGGGTGCATTTATAAGTTGGTGCTAATAGAGGAATGTTCGGTAGTGGCGGACGCACTGCGCGACCCGGATTTACGACCCTACCTTAAAACGGGATCGCGCCTACAATGGGGTCAAAAAAGGTTCTGGGAAAGGTTGAGATACATGATGCCGGATGTATCGCACCAGAATCATAAGACGCGGAGTCAAAGCTATAGAAAAAATATAAATACGTACACGTTAGATTCCTCAGTGCCTAATGGGAATCGTACGTTGTCCTATCCTGACAAATCTCCTGTGTTAGGGATCGCGGGGCAGGGCGCGAGCGCGCCTCCCGAATATAGTACGGAGGTTCGACAGTCACCTTCGGCTATTAGGCAAACGCAATCCGTGGCATACGGTCCGGATGGTAGACCGATATCGGATCATATCTATTCTTCGATCGACTCGGACTATTCTTCGCTGGAGCACGGTATGACGCCCGGCAGACGGCGCGAGCTGCGCCAGTGGCCGCCGCCGCCCCCCCTGGTGGACACGGGCAGCACCGTGCAAGCTTACCTAGTCTAGAGGGCCCGCGCCCAACTTCCAGTCACAACTATGTAAATATGTAGATGTTATTATTAGCTCGCTGTAAATATTGTAATTAATATATTTAAGTGCTATACCAAAATTTTAATTAAGAGAAATTATTATTGCCTGTTCGTTATCCTGTGTATAGATTTCATATTAAAATTTTAAAGACTGCTGTAGCATATGAATATTGTAAATAGCGAGGACAAGTGATCGGACTAAATTGATATCTGTAATATGCCGTTATTTATACACTATGAAAATAAAATGATGAAGATTTTTAAACAAGACTTTTATTCATACATACCCCTTTACGTCTAAGGACACATAACATTATAATACCATTTATACATATTTACTATATAAAATAATATTTTTCAAACAGTAAGTGTTCTAATCGATTGAAGCACTTTAGTTACATACAATTTATTAATCTGCCTAAAAGTGTCAGGTCCAAAACCTGCATCTCATCGACGAAAAAGTTAAATCGTACAAAACAATTTACTCAAAACCTCAAATATTGGTAGAGAGTGCATAGAAGTTTGTGTTTGCATAATCGGAATAACTGATGGTTCTAAATTTACATAAGTTGTTAACTTTCACGTGAGCAGTCAAAGCTGCAACCTATCTTCTATATATATAAAAATGAATTGCTGTTCGTTATTCTCGCTAAAACTGGAGAACGACTAAACGTATTTATCTTATCTTGATCTTGGAATGTTCGTGGAGGTCTAGGGTAGGTTTAAAAGGTGAGAAAAATTGAAAAACACCCGTGAAATCCTTAAAAATAGCCCTTTTTCATTTGCCATACAAACGTTTTTCCCCGAGGAGGAAATGTTTTTTTTGTATTTTTTACTAATAAATTCAAAAATCTGTTTTTTTTTATTGCCTTTAAGGCGAAACAGAGTTCGCGGTGTCAGCTAGTAACCTATAAAACTCGACGTTTAAAATAGTAAAAGCTACGTAAGTTGAGCATCGCTCACATACTGCCCCGAGAGCGCCCTCATTTAATAAACATTATTGTGAATATGAATCTCATATGATGTGACCCTTTCACAAGATCGTACACCATTCAAAGTTACCTTTGTAAACAGATTAACTTTCGCCAGCGACTTCATCATTGAAAAATAACCTAGTAAGTAACCTATGAGTCTATCTGATCATTTTCAACGTCAATGCCAACGAGCTCCGTTGAGCGGTTCTGGAGATAGATATATATTTTCGCATACATACATCCATACATTCTTTCAC
>JAODUI010000003.1:5744374-5754575 GCA_027563995.1 Papilio gigon
TGAGCCCCCGATGGGCTCGAAACTAGTCGGTACTGACACCGATTTACACGTGAGTTAAGCCGTTTTATAAGTAGTATGGAAAATATGTTATCGATATGTGTAATATATCTCTATAACATATTTGTTGAGAAGATACACGTAGTATATCGGTGACGAACATAGTGTTCGTGTTTAACACGCGTTAGAACAAAAGAAACGACAACGAATGTTCAATTCAACGTAATGTCCCGCAGTCGAAGTCGAATTGTCCCCGTAAAAGCGGTCTAAAGAATATCGGTGCCTTTGTCGGCGTACAAAACGGCACAGGTTGTAATTTGATAAAGTCAGCCCGCCTACAACACGGATCTTTCTTTAAAGCCGAACCCACGCAACGCTCGAACCCGCGCCGGATAATAGAAAGATCACCTTTATTATGGACGCGGCGTAAATATTTAACCTAGCCTTTAAAACATGTCACCTGTCGAAATATTATATTGACTTTTTGTAAAGATGTTATATTTAAAAGTAGTACCCTAAAATATGAAGGATGACCCCAACACCATGTGCGATATAAGCAAGGAAGAGAGACTGACAGAGAGAGAGAGAGAGAGAGAAAAGAGAGCGAGAGAGAGAGAGAGTACCCTAAAATATACCAGAATATGTGTTTGAATTCCAGATCTGTTTTAATTGTTCTTTAAGAGAATGAGCACTTGAGTATTCATTTAATTTTAAAAAACAACTGAGAACCAAAAGAGTCTGAACTGTCCGCATGGAACTGAACTACACAAGCCAATCAGGAATACAAACTTTGAGTGTAAAGTTAATAACGTCGTGTCCAATAAATTTCGTAAATTTCATTTCGTCCCTTAGACTCGAATGAAAATTATACAGGTTTAATTAAATCGACATTAATCCAGGAGTGGCCGGGATTGTGCTAGGAGTTGCGTTTTACGGACATCGCTCCGCTGTCATTATGTTGTTACCGTAAGTTTTTAGACCCACCGAGAATTGGGTCGGAATTCGAGAGATTAACGTCAGGGTTGTCAAGTTGAGTCATTTTTGTTTAACATTCCATAGCAAAGTATAATAAAAAAACGTGGAATATTATAATCGATATGACTACGCATCACACAAAAACATGAACACAGAAACTAAAAACTAAAAAAAAAATGACCAAAATTTTGTAATCTGATAAACATTTCCCCATTCTGGCTTCAGTATTGTATCTATTGGGTTGCGTCCAGATTTTTATAGCGATCGAACTTCATAGAGAGATCTTCCTATCGTCCTTTTAATTTTACCATACCAGCGCCTTCTTCATTCCCCGATATAAATTATAAGTTCCGCAACACAAGTAAATTATAAAACCTAAGAACATGACTATTGGGAAACAAAATTATTTACGTTTATTAGAGTTACTTTCTTTTAGTGAGAAGGGGAGAAAACGAGCGGTGGGATCACCGAGCTGGTCATCGACGCCCACGTGCATCCACAACACTAGAGAAGCAAATGTTGAAGCCCGGCAACGCATCTGCGATTCCTCTGGTGTTGCTGATGTCCATGGTCATCGGATCAAATAATTTTAGGCGATCCGAGGCTCGTTTGCCCACTTTTACTATAAAAAAAAAGATGTGTTGCCGACCTTTGAGAGATACACTCGTTTCATGAAGGATCCTAAGTCGTACTGAATTGTAAATACCGCCGGAGACAGATCGTTCCACAAAGCGGCTGTTCGTGGCAGAAAATTGCGTGAATACCGCACAGTAGAGGAGTAACAGCCATCCAGGTGGTGCAGAAGGAACCGGTCGGTCTGTCAAGTCGTCAGATAACAGAACTCGGCGGCAGAAATTGTTCCAAACAATTCTTCGGAACATTTTGTTCCGTTATCAGTTAACGTTTTGTGTTTTTGTCGATATAAAATTTTACCATAACAATTAATTTTGTTTGCAACGATTCATTCTTGTGTTTAAACAAGGACCACTTCGCGGTAAAAAAGGCGACCCAGGTAATTTTATTTGCTCTTAGAGAAAAAAAAATTAAACATTGGTTTAAGAGCTCGAAGTCATTAGCAAATAACGTTGGTTCAGGTAAAGGTGGGGATATATCGGAAAGAGATAGAAAATTAGAGTCATTATAATAATTACAGAGTGAATAAACATCAAAGTCTATTTTGGAATTAGGGTGATCTTTTTTTTCTAATGCTTTTTATCTACCTGGAATCTTTGCACTAATTTAATTTTAGTTAATTGTATACTAGAAACACTTAAATTCTATTTCTACGGTAATTTTTGTTTATCAATTTAACATTTAAAACCTCGCATCTTTTACATGTACGCTAATTAAACTGACTATGCTGATGCCCTGATAAGCATTTAAAAAATTAACGAAATTATGTTTTTTACCCCTTAAAGTACTATATTAAGTCAAAAAATTGATTTGAAACACAAGACATACAATTAAATCAATTCAAAACGCTAGCTGGGACACTAACGTTTAACACAATAGAGCTAAATAACAAAGCGTTTTAAGTGCTTTAAACGCTTTCAGCGCTTTATGCTATTTTATGTTTATGGACAGAATTTTCTATCAGTTACAGTAGGACGTATCAAGATTGGATCGTCATTAAAATCATACTTTAATTCGTTTAGCAGCTAATATTTCTACAGCTGTGCATTTTACATATTAAAAATACTAAGTTAATTTTGAGGTTGATAACGCGTTGGACAGGTAAAGCGGCGTGGATTAATGTTTGCTTACTTTATCCGTTCACAAGCATCCCTTACTCATCAGGGCGGCCTTCGGTTAGAGATTAGTGAGTCATTTATGTGGAAATTGATACAGAGCGAATAAACACATATTTTCCCGAGCTAGGGTCGCGGAATCTTCGGGATTATTTCGCCTTTATCGAAGAGATTATTTCTTAATTACTTTATTTAGAAAGATTCTTATTTATTTCAAAGTAAGAATAAATACGTATTAAAAGGCATGAAGTAATTTAACATATTGCAATAATATGATATTATACATTTGACCACAATTTAAGGATACAAATGAAACATCAGAATAAACGACTCTCTCTCAATATTAAATAAATAAAACCTATATAAAACCCCTCTATTTCTTCTTCTTCTTCTTTCTCCTGCCCTGGTCCCACTTTATGTAGGGTCGGCACAACATGTTCTTCTACCGAACATGTTGTGCCGGTATTGATAAAACCCCTCTATTTATCAATTAGAAATGATTTTAGAATAAATTTTGACAGACTTTTACTCTTAAACTATTAAAACTTTCGTGAAACATTTAACTATACTACTTATAAAACGGCTTAACTCACGTGTAAATCGGTGTCAGTACCGACTAGTTTCAAGCCCATCAGGGGCTCTTCTTCAGGGTGAGTGGAATCGGTACTATAGCGCGTTCGCGGCCCGTCGCTCACTGACTTTTTCTCTCAAAAGAAATGAATAGTTGAAAACTGATATAATTTCATTGAATCCATAACGACATAGATTTATAAGTATTGGATGAAAATGAATCATGTATACCTGTCCTTATCTTAGCAAGCAGAAGTATGAAGTGAAAACATGAAAGCCATATTTAGTTCTATCGGAAGCAAACCAGTTGCAAGTGGCCTGAGAAACGTGGCCGGTTGCGAGCGTCTAAACTAAATCATAGACATTCTGAACATAGCTTAAGAACATAACTAATAGCTGAACGAGATATCGGAGCGAGTCGAGAATTATGTGACAAAGACGATTATGTTCCTGGTGCAATTTACTGGAAGATTTTTTCTCTCGAAAGAAGTATCTATACATCCACCGTTTACGGACTAAGTTAAGTGTACGGACGACCAATCTAGCGGTCGTGGGTTCGAATCGCTCTATTCGACTATTGTTGTAAAACATATCCTAACACAAGCTTTATCTTGCTTACCAGGAATGGTCACAAGAAATATTAGTAAATTAACAAAAATCTACTAATGTTTTTATAAAACAAAAAGTAGTAAGTAACATAACACCGAATTTTAAAATATTTATTATGAAGAATAGTTCTAAAAGTATTTAAATACCATGTAAGGTCTATGTTATATATATGCTTCCTTGTAAAAGTCGATCGCACAAATGTTATTTTTCAAATACCTCTATGTAAAATCTAATATGCAAACATATATAAAATTTTTAAATGCCATACACTATTACCATATTTACGATTGTTTCTTGTCCTTAGATATAACCCTGTTCAAAGCTGTAAGCTGTTTTTTTTATCATATAGTTAGGAAGATATTAAATTATGTTCGCTGTATTTATAAAAAAAAATGTCAACTTGATTTTTTATCTGTTTAGAAATTCTAAACGTAAAAGTAACAAGAATCTAGGAGGTGCACCATTTTAAAATGAAATGTGAAATTAATTCCAAGTTACCGGGAGGCGTCCGCTTTTTGCTCCGCCGCAGGTAACAGGAAACGGGTTGTCTGAGTTAATCCAACACCGCACGTGTGTGCGTTGTGTAGTCACACTTTCATACGTTACGTCCCGTGAACGTTACATCTTGTAAAATAACCATTTACAATGACACTTTGAAATATTTCAATTTTAACACTAAACAAGTCACCTACATTAACAAGTAATTTCTTTAAAAAAAGTATAGAAATTGTTGTTGTCGTGTTGTGGAACGATCTGTCCTCAAAGGTATTTCCAGACCAGTACGACTTAGGTTCCTTCAAGAAGCGAGCGTATCTCTTTCTCAAAGGCCGGTAAAGTATCTGCTCCTCTAGTGTTGCGGATGTCCATGGGCGTCGACGACCACGTTATTTCTCTAGCCGCTCGTTTGCCCCCTTCTCTTATAAAAAAATATCAACGTATATAACAATATGACATTAAAAAATAAGATAAGATTGTAAACAATAGATAGTACAGTAAGTAGATCCTCGGAACTAAACGTACGGATATAAATTGGGCAAAAAATAGTACAGACCTCGAGTCTGTAGAGGCACAAATAAATATATAAAAAAAACATAGATCGGAAATAATTATTATAATTATTCTAGTACTGAATGTGTTTATCTTAACCTTTGTAGAATGAATACGAAAGAATTGCACATTCGTCTACACATAATTATGCCGTTAAAATTTAATACGGTAAAATTTAACACAACCTATCTCGTATCAATACACTTAATACCTCATTGAAGACTCAATTCTCTAAAATAGAAAAATATCCGTAGCAAATCGCACGCGGCGAGCTCAATCTACGGATTTTAAAACAAACAATTACTTTAGTTTATTTTGTGAAGGCGAGCAAAAAATCCAGTTCAATCAAATGGTTGCAGCTACCGTGCGGCAAAAAAGCTCGGCCGAACTCTCGGGTAACGGCCGGTTCCTACAGCCGTAGCAACGAAGCCTTACCTCTTACAACAATTTAACTTTTAAATCATCTGTTTTAAATCGTTCATTTTGTAATAAAATGAAATATTGTACGTTGATTACCATTTTAATCGTATAATAAATTTATTTAGTAAAATTTTACGCATCTTATATTATTTTTGTACTAGATGAAACCTTTGTATATTGCAACAATTAAATAATAAATTAAGTAAAAAATATTAATTTCGAAGAGCTAAAACATATTCATATTGTCTCAGTAGGTACTTATATTAATCAATTAAATTAGTCAATAACCGATCCGATTCCGAAACGTATATCAAGATTGAAATTCAATAAACTCTGCATGTAAGTATATTCATAAATAAGTATATAACAGGGTATATTGAAATTAATATTTACAATTTAATGGAATCCATCAGTGGCATCCGTAACAAATTTCTCGCAAGCTGTCATATATTCAGAAAAGCCATATTTTTTCTTCTGCAATATATTTTAAAAATTTTCATAAATAACGCGACCCGTAAGACGTTACGAACAATGAACGGAATGATTCGTCTCACTCCAGCCAGCTGCGGTAAGGAGCGCGCTGAATCGAACGATTTGATACGCGCCTCCATCATCCTGGCCTCTGTCAAAAGACTGGCTAATAAAATTTAGCAGATGTGATTTTCTAAACAAGATAGTAACAAATGGTTGGTTGGATTTACTGTCCATCAATCGTAACTTCCATTATGGATTTCTGTAGAATGTAGTATTAGGTTAATGCTTTATTACAATTGCTTTATAGCTAAAATTCAGCGTATATATCTCTCGTTTTATTAGCAGCGAATTAGCAGATACAAGGGATCGTAAACACTCGAGAATGTGAACAACCGGAGACGTCTAAACCAGTTTTGATGTACCGGCAGCTTCCTGATCAGACGATGATCACGGTCATCAGTAGTAACATGCACTAGCTTCATAGCTTTAAATGTGTTCTATGATTGG
Organism: Papilio gigon; assembly: GCA_027563995.1. Taxonomy (NCBI): domain Eukaryota; kingdom Metazoa; phylum Arthropoda; class Insecta; order Lepidoptera; family Papilionidae; genus Papilio; species Papilio gigon. Next base: position 5,750,722 of record JAODUI010000003.1, read on the forward strand.
TCCTCTCTCGAAGTCCATTTTAAAGTTGCTAGTTTTGTTTATCTCTTTTGTACTCTTACCATCTTTCCTGCACAAGGAATTGCAATAAGTTGCCACACCTTAATTATTCAAATGTCAGTGTAATTGTTGTCAGTGATCGAAATAAATTTTGTTTGCCGATGTTCACTATAAAAATGACAAATAAAAATCAAAGAAACATGTACGTAAATATTTAAATAGCTTAATTTTATCTCAGACATGACAAGATAACAAATTTTAATTAAATTTTTAATCGAAAACTAACTTCGAATTTAAAATAAATAAATTTAAAATTCCAATCCGAAGCTACAACGGTATGTGAAGTATTTAGCTAACAACGAAATGGCAAAAAGCATTCGACCATATTATTTATTTTATCACAACACGATCACTATCAGTCGGATTTAAAAAAACAAAAGTTTCGTATTAAAGGCCAGGCTCGAATTCCCCATGTCCTGCTGTATCCCGTCGGGGACAAAGAAACTCTCGCGCATCATTATAGCCTATTGTAACGAATTTAAAATTTTCGAAAAGCGAATTCGTCAAACGTAAAACAATTCGATACGCGTTTGAATTTGTTGTTCGGGTTGACTTCAATTCAATTTCTTCGTCGTCCGAATCGTTCGCGTGAATTGGGTCGCGTAAACGGGTCCGCCCTTTAGGGACTGGGACGTTATTTTTTTTTTCGCACAGATTGCGCGCTCTTTGATCTTCAGAATGTGTGCGTTAAGCGTTTCCTACACTTTGTGCACGACTTTGTGCGCGTCCCGGTGCCGACTTTGCTCCTTTAGCACTGACACCCAGCGGGATGTGAAATTGAAGAACGATTCGATGTGCTTTTTATGCGCACTATTTAATATTTTCACAAAGTTTGAAGTTATTAAAATACATGCAAAGCAAAATAGTAAATAAAAAATGTTTCATTTTCAAAAGCCCACGACGTCGCTCGGTAAGCCCTCACAAGACGAACTTTTGGTCGCACATCACCAAGATTCTTAATAATCATGAATATAGGATACGTTTCAATTACTAATCAATTATTTTTTTTATACGAGAAGGGGGGCAAACGAGCGTCGGGCTTACAAAAGCGATCATCGACGCCCATGGACAACTGCAATACTAGAGACTATACAATTATTTATGACTAAAGAACAAAATTATGAGAAATGTGGCAGCGAACACATTCCGCCCGTAACAACAAAGAAACATTATAAGTAGTTACTGTATACAGCTATGAAAACAACGGTAATACGTAATCAACGGCGCAAACACCGCTTCCTGCCAAAACAACATGGTATCAGGTATCTAATCCGAGGCGAGAGCGCATACGTGTCTAGAGGCGGGAATTCATTGGGGTTCTTGACACAGTTGAGTGTTATGAACATAACTTTATCCGCATCCAGAGTTTAGCACGTCGTAAACTCTAGGATCCATTACGACCAGCACTCTGGATGATTCCGAGCTCGCTTTATGTGCCCCCAGATCTGTTTCTGTTTGTTACGCAATCGATCACTGCAAAATTCTATTTTCATACTGTATCTAAATAACCTGCCCTGAATTTAGAGCTCTTCACATCTAACGTTATTTCATACTATAAATAACTATTATCCATTACAAAATATCATATGCTAAAAATTAATGTTGGAAGTAAGAAGAATAAAGTGCCAATAACCTAATAGTTAAGGTATGGACTATAGACGTACCGTCGCGGCCTAGCGTCTAGGTCGTGGGTTCGAATCCCGCTATTCGAGTATTATCGTGAACCATATCCTAACACAAGCTTTTTCAAGCTTACCTGGAATGTTTACAAGAAATATTTCTCTACTAATATTTTAATATTTTATAATAAAAATAAGCTAGTTGATCTTTTGATGTTCCATTTGTTGTCAATATGTTATATGCAAGCTTTATTCTGTCTGAAACAATTTACGTTCAATGAAATTATATGCTCTAAGAACCACGTAGAATTAATAGGATAACTTTTACGTAAAGCACCAAAGTTTTGTATTCCGCAACAACGGAGGAAACTAGCTTACCAGTTTCAAAACAGTAGATAGAGCAAAGCCGAGGTAATTATTAATTCTTCTGTATATTTTCAAACTTGTCCTAGTTAGGTCCCTAGGAAATACGAGTATGACGACGAACTAAATAATTCTTTTATTACACTTTATTATTTTGCCAGTTTTACATAATTCAAGATGAATTTATGACTTTCACATCGTATTTTATACTAAAAAAAACTATCTAAAAGCTCTAAAAATTATATTGAATATTATATATTGATTAGTACTATACAATATTAAAACGTTTATTGTTTTCGAAATATTTAACATACGAAAATTTTTCCATTTTCATATCATATTACAATTATTTTTATGACGCGATATAAGCGCCAGATGCCGCTGCAAAATGTATTTTTATTACATTCTAAAAATCCGCTGCCCGATCCACTTTTGAAGATAGAAAATTGTTATCATATAGTCGTTAGCACTGAAGCGTTGAAGAAAAACTCCGTAGAAAACTCTGTTATTACTTAAAGACCTAGATAGTGCGATTGTTCAACACACAGGTAAACGACACGGTTACTCCATTCTCTTCTCTTCTCTTTAATTCTAAAGTGAGGCTAGAGAAGGACAAGGAAATAGAACAGAAGAGAGGCAGAGTTTCAATTGTTTTGCTTTAAAGTAACATTCTATGAGATTGTAGAACCTGCGTAGTTAAAAACGATTATCGTTCAAACAAAAATATAATAATTCTCTAGGCATGGGTATAACATTTTTAAACACATTAAAATCATTTTGATATCATAAATAATTAAACCGAAATCATCTATCCCAATTATAAGATGAGGTATGAAAGTAAAAAGGGTACCTTGGTGGGTCCCACACGTTTCCCGTGGGGTCGAATAATATTTCATTATGCCTTGAATGGACAGCGTAAGGTACCAAAATATGCATCTTTGTGCCGTGTGCGGTCTCCCTTTCGGCTCAGGTGACACTGCTGCGTGACTAATTTAGAGAATTGTATAGTTTTGTTAGAAGATATATTGTACAAAAAAAATGTATACGTAAATTTAAGTCTTATAAATCTAACTTATATTAAACTTACTTTGATTTGGTATATTGATTTCTGAAAACATAGTACCATAATTTGTATTATGTTTCATGTAATAAATATATTGTGATTTTGAAGCGCCGATAGCCGGTCATGGGTACGGACAACCGATCTAGCGGTCGTGAGTTCGAATCCCTTCATTCGACTAAAGTAGTGAACTATATTCTAACACAATCTTTTTCAAGCTTAATAGAAATTATTAGTAAATTAACAAAATGTCACTTGACCTTGTTACAATTCTATTTTTAAAGTTAAAATTTAATAATATCCTGCGCGATCGCCGACAGGGGGCACGCTGTGCGATAATTTCGACTTCACGCCTTAAAACGTTCACGTCAAACACAAAAGCGGCTCAGTTACAAATGTCAGAGATCTAGAAATTAATGACAACTTTTACACTATTTGGCACTATTGTCTCGGACAAAAACGCTTTGTCTAACACACGATATAATGGCTGTGTTTAACGTCAGCGCTTTTGTTACGTTTGTAAAAAAAAAAAACTTTTGAGCATTGGACGCGTGTCGTACGCAGCGAGACATTGAACCGTGATTTTTCTTGCATGATCGACGAATAATCGGAGAAAAAAGAATTTTAAACAAGACATTGTTAGTTGCCATAATAACGTTTTAGTATTTGAAACTGTAGGTGTTTTCCCTTATTTTTTGGAAATACGAAAATTTCATATCCGAATTTAAAACAATTTTTGAATTCAACAATATTGC